>MU107372.1:4715-40394 GCA_012274485.2 Sinapis alba
TCAACGGAGCATGGACTATCTAGACTGGTCCCATCAGTACATGAAAAATGACCTATACGTACTGATAAGCTGATACGATTAGCCATCCGTACTGCTAGGATAGACCAAGGATTGTCTAGAGTGGTCCATCAGGCCATGAAAAATCGACCCATACATACTGATAGGCTGATATGATCAGCCTTCACCGTATTGAAGGGAAAGAGTTAATTCAACTGACCATGGACTGTCCAGACTGGTCTCACCAGTACATGAAAAATGACCCATACGTACTGATATGCTGATACTATCAGCCATCAGTTCTGCCTGGATGGACCAAGGACTGTCCAGACTGGTCCATTAGGCCATGAAAAATCAACGGATACATACTGATAGGCTGATATGATCAGCCTTATCTGTACTTAATGGAAGGATTTACCTCAACGGACAATGGACTGTCCAGACTGGTCCCATCAATACGTGAAAATGACCCATACATACTGATAAGCTGATACGATCAGCCATCCATACTGCTAGGATGGACCAAGGACTGTCCAGAGTGGTCCATCAGCCATAAAAAATCGACCTATACACACTGATAGGCTGTTCCGATCAACCTTAACCATACTGAATGGAAGGATTCAACTCAATGGACCATGAACTGTCCGGACTGGTCCCATCAATACATAAAAAATGATCCATACACACTGATAGGCTGATCCGATCAGTACATGAAAAATGACCAATACATACTGATAGGCTGATATGATAAGCCATCCGTACTGTCGGGAAGGACCAAGGACTGTCCAGACTGGTCTATCAGGGCACGAAAAATTGACCCGTACGTCTTGATAAACTGATATGATCAGCCTTATCCATATTGAATGGAAGGATTTAACTTAACAGATCATGGAGTGTCCGGACTGTTCCCATCAATACATGCAAAATGACCAATAACTATTGATAGGATAATACGATCAGCTATCCGTACTGCCTGGAAGGACCAAGGATTGTCCAGACTGGTCTCATCAGTACATGAAAAATGACCCATACGTACTGATATGCTGATACGGTCAGCCATCCGTACTGCCTGGAAGGACCAAGGACTGTCCATACTGGTCCATCAGGCCATGACAAATCGACACATAGGTACTGATAACCTGTTATGATCAGCCTTATTCATACTGAATGGAAAGATTTAACTCAACGGATCAGGGACTGTCCGGACTTGTCTCATCAGTACATGAAAAATGACCAATACATATTGATAGGCTGATATTATCAGCCATCCGTACTGCCTGGAAGGACCAAGCACTGTCCAGACTGGTCCATCAGGGCATGAAAAATCGACCCGTACGTACTGATAAGTTGATATGATCTGCCATATCTGTACTGAATGGAAGGATATAACTCAATGGACCATGGACTATCCGGACTGGTCCAATCAGTACATGAAAAATGACCCATATGTATTGATAGGCTGATACGATCAGCCATTTGTACTGCTTGGAAGGACCAATTACTGTTTAGACTGGTCCATCAGGCCATGAAAAATCGACCCCTACGTACTAATATGCTGATATGATCAGCCTTATCCGTACTGAATGGAAGGATTTAACTCAACGGACCATGGACTATCTAGACTGGTCCCATCAGTATATGAAAAATGACCCATACGTACTGATAGGCTGATAAGATCATCCATCCGTACTGCTAGGATGGACCAAGGATTGTCCAGAGTGGTCCATCAGGCCATGAAAAATCGACCCATACATACTGATAGGCTGATATGAACAGCCTTCACCGTACTGAAGGGAAAGATTTAATTCAACAGACCATGGACTGTCCAGACTGGTCTCATCAGTACATGAAAAATGACCCATACGTACTGATATGCTGATACGATCAGCCATCAGTTCTGCCTGGATGGACCAAGGACTGTCCAGACTTGTCCATTAGGCGATGAAAAATCAACAGATACATAGTGATAGGCTGATATGATCAGCCTTATCCGTACTGAATGGAAGGATTAACTCAATGGACCATGCACTGTCTAGACTGGTCCCATTAGTACATGAAAATGGCCCATACATACTTATAGGATGACACCATCAGCCATCAGTACTACATGGATGGACCAAAGACTGTCCAGACTGGTCCATCAGGCCATGAAAACTTGACCCACACGTACTGATAGGCTGATATGATCAGCCTTATCTGTACTTAATGGAAGGATTTAACTCAACGGACAACGGACTGTCCAGACTGGTCCCATCAATACATGAAAAATGACCCATACATACTGATAAGCTGATACGATCAGCCATCCGTACTGCTAGAATGGACCAAGGACTGTCCAAAGTGGTCCATCAGGCCATGAAAAATCGACCTATACATACTGATAGGCTGTTCCAATCAGCCGTAACTATACTGAATGGAAGGATTAAACTCAATGGACCATGAACTGTCCGGACTGGTCCCATCAGTACATGAAAAATAACCCATACATACTGATAGGCTGATACGATCAGCCATCCGTAGTGCCTGGGAGGACCAAGGACTGTCCAAACTGGTCCATCAGGCCATCAAAAATTGACCCATACGTATTGATATGCTTATATAATCAGCCTTAACCATACTGAATGGAAGGATTTAACTCAACAGACTATGAGCTGTCCGGACTGATCACATCAGTACATGAAAAATGACCTATACATATTGATAGGCTGATATGATCAGCCATCCGTACTGCCTGGAAGGACCAAGGACTGTCAAGACTGGTCCATCAGGGCATGAAAAATTGTCCCGTACATACTGATAAGCTGANACTGGTCCCATCAGTACATGAAAAATAACCCATACATACTGATAGGCTGATACGATCAGCCATCCGTAGTGCCTGGGAGGACCAAGGACTGTCCAAACTGGTCCATCAGGCCATCAAAAATTGACCCATACGTATTGATATGCTTATATAATCAGCCTTAACCATACTGAATGGAAGGATTTAACTCAACAGACTATGAACTGTCCGGACTGATCACATCAGTACATGAAAAATGACCTATACATATTGATAGGCTGATATGATCAGCCATCCGTACTGCCTGGAAGGACCAAGGACTGTCAAGACTGGTCCATCAGGGCATGAAAAATTGTCCCGTACATACTGATAAGCTGATATGATCAGCCTTATCCATACTGAATGGAAGGATTTAACTTAACAGATCATGGAGTGTCTGGACTGGTCCCATCAATACATGAAAAATGACCAATAAGTATTGATAGGCTAATACAATCAGTCATCCGTACTGCCTGGAAGGACCAAGGAGTTTTTAGACTGGTTCATCAGGCCATGAAAAATCGACCCATACATACTGATAGGCTGGTATGGTCAGCTTTATTCAAACTGAATGGAAGGATTTTACTCAACGGACCATGGACTGTCCGAACAGGTCTTATCAAAACATGAAAATAACCCATACGTACTGATAGGCTAATACCATCAGACATCAGTACTGCCTGGAAGGACCAAGGACTGTCCAGACTGGTCCATCAGGCCATGAAAAATTGACGCATACGTACTGATAGGCTGATATGATCATCCTATCCGTACTGAATGGAAGAATTTAACTCAATGGACCATGGACTGTCCGGACAGGTCCCATCAGTACATGAAAAACGACCCATACGTAATGATAGGCTAATATGGTCAGCCACTCGTACTGCTTGGAAGGACCAATTACTTTTCAGACTGGTCCATCAGGCCATTAAAAATCGACCCGTATTTACTGAAAGGCTGTTATGATCAGCCTTATCTTTACTGAATGGAAGGATTAACTCAATGGACCATGCACTGTCCAGACTGGTCCCATCAGTACATGAAAATAGCCCATACGTACTGATAGGCTGATACCATCAGCCATCAGTACTGTCTGGAAGGACCAAAGACTGTCCAGACTGGTCCATCAGACCATGAACAATCGACCCATACATACTGATAAGCTGATATGATCAGCCTTATCCATACCGGATGGAAGGATTTAACTCAACAGATCTTGGACTGTGTGGACTGGTCCCATCAGTACATGAAAAATGACCCATACATACTGATAGGCTGATACGATCAGCCATCAGTACTGCCTGGATCGACCAAGGACTGTCCAGAGTGGTCCATCAGACCATTAAAAATGACCTATATGTACTGATAGGCTGATATGATCAGCCTTTTACGTACTGAATGAAATTATTTAATTCAACAGACCTTGGACTGTCCGGACTGGTCCAATTAGTACATGAAAAATGAACCATACATACTGATAGGCTGATACAATCAGCCATCCGTACTGCCTTGATGGACCAAGGACTGTCCAGACTAGTCGACCAGGCCATGAAAAATCAACCCATACTTATTGTCCAAACTAAATGGAATGATTAACTCAACGGACCATGGACTGTACAGACTGATCCCATCAGTACATGAAAAATGACCCATACATACTGATAGGCTGATACCATCAGCCATCCGTACTGCCTCGAAGGACCAAGGACTATCCATACTGGTCCATCAGGCCTTGAAAAATCGACCCATACATACTGATAGGCTGATATGATCAGCCTTATCCGTACTAAATGGAAGGATTTAACTCAACGGACCATGGACTGTCCAGGCTGGTCCCATCAGTACATGAAACATGACCCATACGTACTGATAGGCTGACACGATCAGCCATCCGTACTGCCTGGGAAGGACCAAGGACAGTTCATACTGGTCCATCAGGCCATGAAAAATGGACCCCTACGTACTGATAGGCTGATATGATCAGCCTTAACCGTACTAAATGGAAGGATTCAACGCAACATACCATGGACTGTCCGGGCTGGTCCCATCAGTACATGAAAAATAGCCCATACGTACTGATAGGTTGATATTATCAGCCATCCGTACTGCCTGGAAGTACCAAGGACTGTCCAGACTGGTCCAAGGGGCCATGAAAAATCGACCCATATGTACTGATAGGTTGATATTATCAGCTTTATCCTAACTGAATGGAAGGACTTCACTCAATGGACCATGGACTGTCCAAACTAGTCCCATATTTACATGAAAAATGACCCATACATATTGATAGTATGATACAATCAGCCATCCATACTGCCTGGAAGGACCAAGGACTTTCAAGACTGTTCCATCATGCCCTGAAAAATCGACCCATACATACTGATAGGCTGATATGGTCAGCCTTATTCAAACTGAATGGAGGGATTTTACTCAACGGACCATGGACTGTCCGAACAGGTCCCATCAAAACATGAAAATAACCCATACGTACTGCTAGGCTAATACCATCAGACATCCGTACTGCCTGGAAGGACAAAGGACTGTCTAGACTGGTCCATCAGGCCATGAAAAATCGACCCATACATACTGATATGCTGAAATGATCAGCCTTATCCGTATTGAATGGAAGCATTTAACTCAACAGACCATGGACGGTCCAGACTAGTCCCATCAGTACATGAAAAAATGACCCATATGTACTGATAGGCTGATATGATCAGCCATCCATACTGATTGGAAGGACCACAGACTATCCAGACTGGTCCATCAGGCCATGAAAAATCGATCCATACATACTGATAGGCAGATATGAAAAGCCTTATCCAAACTGAATGGAATGATTTAACTCAACGGACCATGGACGGTATGGACTGGTTCCATCAATACATAAAAAATGACCCATACGTACTGATATGCTGATAGCATTAGCCATCCGTACTGCCTGGATGGACCAAGGACTGTCCAGACTGGTACATTAGGCCATGAAAAATCAACCCATACGTACTGAAAGGCTTATATGATCAGCCTTATCCGTACTGAATAGAAGGATTAACTTAACAGACCATAAACTGTACGAACTGGTCCTATCAGTACATGAAAGATAACCCATACGTACTGATAGGCTGCTACGATCAGCCATCCGTACTGCCTGGAAGGACTAAGGAGTCTCTAGACTGGTCCATCAGGCCATGAAAAATCGACCCATATGTACTGATATGCTGATATGATAAGCCTTATCCATACTGAATGGAAGGATGTAACGCAAACGACCATGGACTGTCCGGGCTGGTCCCATCAGTACATGAAAATTTTTCCATATGTACTGATAGGTTGATATGATCAGCCATCCGTACTGCCTGGAAGTACCAAGGACTATCCAGACTGGTCCAAGAGGCAATGAAAAATCGACCCATATGTACTGTAGGCTGATACGATCAGCCATCCATACTGCCTGGAAGGACCACAGACTGTCCAGACTGGTCCATCAGGCCATAAGAAATCAACCAATACATACCGATAGGCAGATGAAAAGCCTTATCCAAACTGAATCGAAGGATTTAACTCAACGGACCATGGACGGTATGGACTGGTTCCATCAGTACATAAAAAACGACCCATACGTACCGATATGCTGATACCATTAGCCATCCGTACTGCCTGGATGGACCAAGGACTGTTCAGACTTGTCCATTAGGCCATGAAAAATCAACTCATACGTACTGATAGGTTTATATGATCAGCCTTATCTGTACTGAATAGAAGGATTAACTCAACAGACCATAAACTGTCCGAACTGGTCCCATCAGTACATGAAAAATAACCCATACGTACTGATAGGCTGATACAATCAGCCATCCGTACTGCCTGGAAAGACTAAGGAGTGTCTAGACTGGTCCATCAGGACATGAAAAATCGACCCATATGTATTGATATGCTGATATGATAAGCCTTATCCATACTAAATGGAAGGATTTAACTCAACGGACCATGAACTGTCCTGCCAGTTCCAATAATTACATGAAAAATGACCCATACGTACTGATAGGCTGATACGATCAGCCATCCGTACTGCCTGGAAGGACCAAGGACTGTCCAGACTAGTTCATCAGGTCATGAAAAATCGACCCATACGTATTTACATGACCATCCTTATCCATACTGAATGGAAGGATACTCAACGGATCATGGACTGTATGGACTGGTCTCATCAGTACATGAAAAATGACCAATACGTATTGATAAGCTGATACGATCAGCCATCCATACTGCCTGGAAGGACCAAGGATTGTCCAGACTGGTCCATCTGGCCATGAAAAATTGACCCATACGTACTGATAAGCTGATATGAGCAGCATTATCCATACTGAATGAAAGGATTTAATTCAACGGATCATGGACTGTCCGGACTGGTCCCATCAATACATGAAAAGACCAACAAGTATTGATAAGCTAATATGATTAGCCATCCGTACGGCCTGGAAGGACCAAGGACTGTCCAGACTAGTCCATCAGGCCATGAAAATTTGATCCATAGATACTGATAGGCAGATATGATAAGCCTTATCCAAACTGAATGGAAGGATTTAACTCAACAGACCATGTACGGTATGGACTGGTTCCATCAGTACATGAAAAACGACCTATACGTACTGATATGCTGATACCATCAGCCATACGTACTTCCTGGATAGACCAAGGACTGTGTAAGACCCGAACCCGGCCGTCTAGGCCGCGGTCTATGCCTCACGTTTCTCGGTCCACACACTGACCGAACCTCTCTGTTTTTCAACCTTTCCTTTTATAGATTTCCCTTAAGGCGAAGGTTTACTTAGCTCTTAGTTAAAGACTACCTTAGTCATTCCCTAGCTTAGATCCTTTCAATTTATGCACAGCGGAATATTCTCTACTTAACCATTGGAATAACTCCAATCTAATACTGGTCCGGTCGAATCACCTCAGCTAGTGGTTAGTACACTCAACTACCAGCTAGCTCAAAGGTCGACCCTACCTAAACCAAGTTATACCAGTTACGGGGTTCCATTCCCCTAACCATTCTATCTAGATCTAAGCAAACAATTGCTAGATCTTACCTTTGCCACATCCACGGAGCTTGTTAGCTCATCGGTCCCGGCTGGCTTAGCTGTTTAACTAGATCATCCAGCTAGCTGAGCTGAATCACTTCATCTGAGGTTCCATCTCTTCCAGCTGATCGAGCTGCGAGGTAGTTTCGCCCAGCTCCCCGTCCACTAGTACATCTTCCTTATACCTGTATAAACCCTTCCCCTTGGTACTTAGTCATTCCGCCAACCACCCCCACAGACCAAGTACCTTTGGGAAGTCTTTAGCTACAAAAACGACCTCAAGCAAACATGCTCCAAAAATTAATTAAAATTCTTGAAAACTCCTGATAATTCCCCACTAAGAGATTCCCATAATCAGAATCCAATGAATCGACCCAGACCATATGGATTCTGATCATGATCAGTCCATTCAGTCAAAATTGACATCATCAAATAAATTCCGAACAACTAATTAAAATTCATGATAATTCATGATAAATCACCACTAAGGGATTCCCAAAAGGGTTTCCCAAAATTCGGCCTAGATCATATAGATCTCGGCCATGATAAGTCCGGCCAAGGGCAAGGACTATGTTCCTCAACCGGCCAAGGCCTTGGTTCAGTGCCTCCATGTATTAGGAGTATGCTCCTCTGGAGTCAAGTCCTCTCATGGACTAATAATTCCCATCATATCCCAAGTCAATCAACCAACCACTCCACATGACTCAGAACTGATGAGTCTTAACACTTACCTAACCGGCCATGGAACCATGTCCCAATGGAACAGATTAATCTTGCTCTTACGACCGGTGCATCCTTTGATCAATCAGATCAGACACCTTGATCCATCATGGATCACTATCCAAATGAATATCATCTACTATCATCCCACATGGATGAGTTAGATCAGCAACGATCCGCCCCTTCTCTCAGGGTCCTGGATCCTTAGTTTACATCAAAATATATGGTCTTCAATGGCATGACATACCTGGCCTTAACCACACCACAAGAGACAGCAATATAACTAGAAAGTAATCATAAACATGTTACCTTACCAATGATGTTTGTAGATCTTGTGCCATCCCCTATCAAGTGCGGCCTTGCTCTTCCAGAGCACACCTCCATCAAGTCTTATCACATACCTACAGTATTTATAAGATCCAATCAAGGGTCGCACCAAAGTTCCCATCCATGGAACTCCCATGAAACCAGTTTCTGCACTGCATCCACCTTCAAGGCTGTCTTGGCCTTTGAGAGTGGAGTCCGGCCTTCTCCCTTCTCTCCTTACCATTTGCGTGTGTTCCCAGGACACAGAGGAAGCCTAGTACGTGTCCATACATGATCAAATACCACCCAAGGGTCGTGCATCACTCCCCCCTTTGTTGCTCATGAAACTGCCTTTCTACACACATCTGCCTTCAAGGCTGTCTCAGGCATTGGAATTGAATTCCGGTCTTCTATATTCTCTCCTTGATATTTGCGAGTGTTTTATGGACGGAGAAGGAGGTCCTGGCGTGCCTGCAAACCCACGTCCTTCACTGAACAATCATCCTTACTGGATTCACCCAAACAAGCATTATCATCCTTGTTATGGGCTGATCTCTCTTTCCCTTTCTCCTCTTGTCTCTCTGGAGTTTTATCTGTGTTTCCTACGAATAATTATGGCAATTTTCGTGCCCAGGGTCCCATATATATAGAAGAAGGCATGAGTAACTGCCCTGGCCGAATGGGTGCCATTTGGTAGGCTAAGGGGCACCTCTTGCTCCCTTTGCACCCCATCGACCATAATTGCCTCTCCTTGCACTCTTTCGCCTATAACTGTCAACCAGAAGTTCCTGGAGGAGTCTGGACCCTTTGCCAAGGTCCTGGACCGAGCCTAGGGACTGTCCAAGCCATTGTCTCAATGGCCTGACCACAAGACCCAACCGGCTGACCCAACTGTGACCCGACCTAGCCCAACTGCCCAAGACCCTATCACTACTCCCAGCTAAGATGAGCTGACTGCTAGCTGCCTCAGCTGGGTGAGCTATTCCACCAGCTCCAGTGAGCCGACCTAACCTGAGTGAGCTACCTCCAAGCTCCACTTAACTGGTTGAGCTTCATCCGGATCTTATCCAGCTACCGGATTACTTGTCCAGCTCCCTTCAGCTTACCTCTTCCTTGTTTTGGTTAAGTCTCAGCTTCCTGAATCCCTTGAACTTACTTCAAGGCCGTGACACACTTGTGTTTAGGTCACATGACCTTATTAGTGCGTCTCCTATCACCATGGACGATCCTAGCGATCATATCCCGGATCGGGGACATGACAAGTCTCCCCCATTTAATATGGATTCGTCCTCGAATCCAGTGGTTCTGACATCTTGTTTCATGACAAAGGTTCCAACCGAACTCTTTGCATCATGAACATGGAACATGCTCAATTGGTTCTTTCTAACCAAATCGCAATACATCCTTCCTCCTTCTTCTTTCACACTGATCACATCTTTGATCAGCATAACAACATTCTCCCACACTTGGACGGAACCCTCTTGAATCTGAACCATGTGGTCTTATCTGCCTTCTGAACATGGCTCCCATCAGTGACTTGTGTTACCAGACCCAACTTTCTAGGTTGCGGTCCTAGTATCCACCAAGTCTATATCTTTCTTTTGGACGTTGTCTTCTTTAGACTCTTTTCCTTCCCTTGATCGTAGTCAATGACTAGATCGTTTCCAGTCCCTAGGAACATGCTACGTACTTTGAGGCTCAACAGATTTAACCCATCTCCAAGCCACTCGATGCACCAGCCAAATCCTAGTGGACATGTTCCAACCTTTAGGCCGCTCACTCTACCATGAGTCCTAACAGATTGTTCTGTTTCCTTAAGTCCTTCTCGGACACTAAGGTTCATGATCTCATCCACAACGTACTGGATCATCCCTTCACCGACCACAGCCATTCCCGGCTTGGCCATATTGCGGTCTTAGTCTCTACAAGACTAAACCGCTTGAACTTGACTTTTGTCCATCACCGGACTTGGTCATATTTTTATCCTGGTCCATTTAGGACATTATCATATTCCGGTCCTGGTCCACTCAAGGAATCGACCGTGCATCCGGCCCATAGGTCCATCTCCGAGTAGGTCGTGTCCTAATCCTTGTCCATCACCAGACTTGATCATGTTGCGGTTCTGGTCCACTCCGGGACTCAACCATCTCACCCCAACCATAGGTCCCTCTCCGACTTGGTTGTAATGCAATCCTTGTCCCTCACTGGACTCGATCGTCTTTAACCCAACCCTAGGTCAATCTCCGACTTGGTTGTACTGTGATCCTCGTCCCTCACTGGACTTGATCTCATTCGGACTCATTTGAGTATGCCAACCCTTGTCCCTCTCTGGACGGTTGCACACCAAACCTGGTCCTCAATAGCTCGGCCATCTCGGCAAGAGCCATTCTGTAGGGACTTTTGGATCATGGCGACGTCCCTGGTCCAGTTCTATTATGAATGGGTCCGACCTACCAGGGGGAATGCCCTGTAGTGACCTAAACCCATCATGGAACTCTCAGACCAGCGGTATTCCCTCCGGGTCACCACCCCCTATGACCTCCTTAGTGGCGATTGTGGCCAGATAAGCTTCACAACCCTTCCTCAGCTTCCTCTCAACATGAATTGCTGACACCACCAAGCATCCAGAGATCAGACGTATACCTTGGAACCAGATCGGAGATCCACACCCACTCTCAAACTGCACGCGCTCCCGGTGACAGTCAAGAGTGGCCCGATTCTTTCCAAGCCTGTCCACACCTAATATCACCTCGTGATTCTTTAGGTGGACTACCACAAGATCCACAGGCATGACCCTGTCTTGGATTACCACTGGTATGTCCTGAATCACCCCTAGTGAACTCATAACTGCCCACCGGCCGCATTCACTACTCCAGGACAATGCCCTGTTCCCAACTGGAACTACCACAAGATCCACAGGCATGACCCTGTCTTGGATCACCACTAGAATGTCCTGAATCAACCCTACTGAACTCATAACTTGCCCACAGGCCGCGTTCACTACCCCAGGACAATTCCCTGTTCCCAACAGGAACAACCCCTTTCCGAGCATCCCTGGACTCACAAAACTATGTGTAGCTCCAGTATCGAAAAGTACGTGTGTTTCCACACCACCGATCATTGAGTACTTAGATGAGTAGGATTTTCGGTTTGATCACACATTTGGAAAACGTCCCATACCATTCTCCAAAGCATCACACTTCTGTGAACAATCCCTACAATTCACAAAAGTGTTTATAGTATACCTCAAACCTTATCATACTAAGGTACTTAACATCGTCTTTCCAATTCCTCTTGGAATTAGCCCATTCTATTCACTTAATCTTAATGAATCCTACCTTAGCTTACACAAAGTCCAAGCTGATCCATCTGATCACAAGCCCACTCATGTACTAGCCATGTAGCGTCTCCCTTAGACCAACATGAACACCGCATATGCTCACTTGTTTTGAACGGCTACCAAGGAATAACACTAACCCCCAAGAGAGTGCTGCACGTTTCTTTCAACCTAAGTCACTCTCTGGTCCATTTTACTTCCCTTGTCCAGGTCGCCCATACCAAGATCTTGGATAGCGTCCATCCCTCCAACCCGTCTATTACTTCTAAGTAACTAGATCGGCCAACCTTCTGCTTTAGGATCTTGCCCTTGGAGAGTACATCTTGGCTAAGCCGGTTCACCTAGGAACTTCCCCGTTCACAAGCATGATACCCTAACTTACCTCAACTCTCACTTGGCTCACCCCAGTAAGGAACCATGGTCATCTTAGCTTTCAGAAATAATTTCGGTTATAGATATATAACTTTGAGCAGCGAGTTGAGCTGAAGTTACAAACCAATCAGCTCCTCCACTCATCTGTCTCAAAAGGATCCACACTACCTGAGAAATGCTTAGTTCCCATCCGAGCTATGTGCTCCAGCACATTCAGGTAGTCCACTTTCCGAGCTGCCTAGCTTGTGGATCAATCTCAACCACATCAGCTACTGGCACAGCTCGACCACTGGCTGCCGGAGCAGCTGTCTGATCCACCGGTTAGTCCTTCCATTGCTTACAACAATGTTCGGATCAGACCGGTACCCAATATGAGCGGATTCAGCTTCCCCCTCTAGTTCTTGTTTCAGATGCAGCTCAGCTCATACCACCCGAACCTCAGTAGGATCGAGCTGACTTAAAGGAAATCCAGATTCATTGTTAACCTTCTCCAGCTGAGTCAGCAACGAAATTGGTGGATTAACCCCATCAGCATCCACTTGTCCGGATGTGTGGGTGAACAATCTCAACCCAACTATCCTAGAATCAAGCATGCTCTGATACCAACTTGTAAGACCCAAACCCGGCCGTCTAGGCCGCGGTCGATGCCTCACGTTGCTCGGTCCACACACTGACCAAACCTCTCAGTTTTTCAACCTTTCCTTTTATAGATTGCCCTTAAGGCGAAGGTTTACTTAGCTCTTAGTTAAAGACTATATTAGTCATTCCCTAGCTTAGATCCTTTCAATTTATGCACAGCGGAATATTCTCTACTTAACCATTGGAATAACTCCAATCTAATACTGGTCCGGTCGAATCACCTCAGCTAGTGGTTAGTACACTCAACTACTAGCTAGCTCAAAGGTCGATCCTACCTAAACCAAGTCGTACCAGTTACGAGGTTCCATTCCCCTAACCTTTCTATCTAGATCTAAGCAAACAATTCCTAGATCTTACCTTTGCCACATCCACGGAGCTTGTTAGCTCATCGGTCCCGGCTGGCTTAGCTGTTTAACTAGCTCATCCAGCTAGCTGAGCTGAATCACTTCACCTGAGGTTCCATCTCTTCCAGCTGATCGAGCTGCGAGGTAGTTTCGCCCAGCTCCCCGTCCACTCGTACATCTTCCTTATACCTGTATAAACCCTTCCCCTTGGTACTTAGTCATTCAGCCAACCACTCCCACAGACCAAAAAGACCTCAAGAAAACATTCTCCAAAAATTAATTAAAATTCATGAAAACTCCTGATAATTCCCCACTAAGAGATTCCCATAATCAGAATCCAATGAATCGACCCAGACCATATGGATTCTGATCATGATCAGTCCATTCAGTCAAAATTCACATCATCAAATAAATTCCGAACAACTAATTAAAATTCATTATAATTCATGATAAATCACCACTAAGGGATTCCCAAAAGGGTTTCCCAAAATTCGGCCTAGATCATATAGATCTCGGCCATGATAAGTCCGGCCAAGGGCAAGGACTATGTTCCTGAACCGGCCAAGGCCTTGGTTCAGTGCCTCCATGTATTAGGAGTGTGCTCCTCTGGAGTCAAGTCCTCTCATGTAATAATAATTCCCATCATATCCCAAGTCAATCAACCAACCACCCCACATGACTCAGAACTGATGAGTCTTAACACTTACCTAACCGGCCATGGAACCATGTCCCAATGGAACCGATTAATCTTGCTCTTACAACCGGTGCATCCTTTGATCAATCAGATCAGACACCTTGATCCATCATGGATCACTATCCAAATGAATATCATCTACTATCATCCCACATGGATGAGTTAGATCAGCAATGATCCGCCCCTTCTCTCAGGGTCCTGGATCCTTAGTTTACATCACAATATATAGTCTTCAATGGGCGTGACATACCTGGACTTAACCACACCACAAGAGACAGCAATATAACTAGAAAGTAATCATAAACATGTTACCTTACCAATGATGTTTGTAGATCTTGTGCCATCCACTATCAAGTGCGGCCTTGCTCTTCCAGAGCACACCTCCATCAAGTCTTATCACATACCTACAGTATTGATAAGATCCAATCAAGGGTCGCACCAAATTTCCCATCCATGGAACTCCCATGAAACCAGTTTCTGCACTGCATCCGCCTTCAAGGCTGTCTTGGCCTTTGAGAGTGGAGTCCGGCCTTCTCCCTTCTCTCCTTACCATTTGCGTGTGTTCCAAGGACACAGAGGAAGCCTAGGACGTGTCCATCCATGATCAAATACCACCCAAGGGTCGTGCATCACTCCCCCCTTTGTTGCTCATGAAACTGCCTTTCTACACACATCTGCCTTCAAGGCTGTCTCAGGCATTGGAATTGAATTCCGGTCTTCTATATTCTCTCCTTAATATTTGCGAGTGTTTTATGGATGGAGAAGGAGGTCCTGGCGTGCCTGAAAACCAACGTCCTTCACTGAACAATCATCCTTACCGGATTCACCCAAACAAGCAATATCAGCCTTGTTATGGGCTAATCTCTCCTTCCCTTTCTCCTCTTGTCTCTCTGGAGTTTTATCTGTGCTTCCGATGAATAATTATGGCAATTTTCGTGCCCAGGGTCCCATATTTATAGAAGAAGGAATGAGTAACTGCCCTGGCCAATGGGTGCCATTTGGTAGGCTAAGGGGCACCTCTTGCTCCCTTTGCACCCCATCGACCATAACTGCCTCTCCTTGCACCCTTTCGCCTATAACTGTCCACCAGCAGTTCCTGGAGGAGTCTGGACCATTTGCCTAGGTCCTGGACCGAGCCTAGGGACTGTCCAAGCCATTGTCTCAATGGCCTGACCACAAGACCCAACCGGCTGACCCAACCGTGACCCGGCCTAGCCCAACTGCCAAAGACCCTAAAACACCTCCCATCTGAGATGAGCTGACTGCTAGCTGCCTCAGCTTGGTGAGTTAGTCCACCAGCTCCAGTGAGCTGACCTAACCTGAGTGAGCTACCTCCAAGCTCCACTTAGCTGGTTGAGCTTCATCCGGATCTTATCCAGCTACCGGATTACTTGTCCAGCTCCTTTCAGCTACCTCTTCCTTGTTTTAGTTAAGTCTCAGCTTCCTGAATCCCTTGAACTTACTTCAAGGCCGTGACACACTTGTGTTTAGGTCACATGACATGATTAGTGCGTCTCCTATCACCATGAACGATCCTAGCGATCATATCCCGGATTGGGGACATGACAGACTGTCCAGACTGGTCCATTAGGCGATGAAAAATTAACCCACACGTACTGATAGGCTTATATGATCAGCCTTATCCATACTGAATAGAAGGATTAACTCAACAAACCATGAACTGTCCGAACTGGTCCCATCAGTACATGAAAAATAACCCATACATACTGATAGGCTGATACAAACAGCCATCCGTACTGCCTGGAAGGACTAAGGAGTGTCTAGACTGGTCCATCAGGCCATTAAAATCGACCCATATGTACTGATATGCTGATATGACCATCCTTATCCATACTGAATGGAAAGATTTAACTCAACGGATCTTGGACTGTATGGACTGGTCTCATCAGTACATGAAAAATGACCGATACGTATTGATAGGCTGATACGATCAGCCATCCGTACTTCCTGGAAGGACCAAGGACTGTCTAGACTGGTCCATCTGGCCATGAAAAATCGGCCCATACGTACTGATAAGCTGATATGATCAGCCTTATTCATACTGAATAAAAGGATTTAACTCAACGGATCATGGACTGTCCAGACTGGTCCCATCAATACATGAAAAGACCAACAAGTATTGATAAGCTAATACGATCAGCCATCCGTACTGCCTGGAAGGACCAAGGACTGTCCAGACTGGTCCATCAGGCCATGAAAATACGACCCATACATACTGATAGGCAGATATGATAAGCCTTATCCAAACTGAATGGAAGGATTTAACTCAACAGACCATGGACGGTATGGACTGGTTCCATCACTACATAAAAAACGACCTATACGTACTGATATGCTGATACCATCAGCCATACGTACTTCCTGGATGGACCAAGGACTGTCCAGACTGGTCCATTAGGCCATGAAAAATCAACCCATACGTACTGATAGGCTTATATGATCAACCTTATCCGTACTGAATAGAAGGATTAAGTCAATAGACCATGAACTGTCCGAACTGGTCCCATCAGTACATGAAAAATAACCCATACGTACTGATAGGCTGATACGATCAGCCATCCGTACTGCCTGGAAGGTTTGCCTTCCTCAGCCTGGTCCCTCTTCCTCTTTCGGTCACTATTACCACCCGTGGCAGCCAGGTGGCTTCGGACCTTCAGCTTAGCTTCCTCAGCTAGGTTGGTTTCCACCATGTCCATCCTCTCAACTAACTCGCACACAGTGTGGAAGGTGCGGACGAGTTAGTCCAGGTACGTCGGTTCATAAGAGGCCTTAGGGTCGAGCTCTGAATCCTTCCATTCAGTTTGGATAAGGCTGATAATATTAGCCTATCAGTACGTACGGGTAAGTTTTACATGGCCTGATGGACCAGTATTGACAGTCCTTGGTTCTTCGAGGAAGTACGGATGGCTGATCGTATCAGCCTATCAGTACGTATGGCTCATTTTTCATGTATAAATGGGACTAGTTTGGATAGTCCATGGTCCACTGAGCGAAGTTGTCATGTCCCCGAATCTAGATAAGGCCTTCGGGCACAGCCATGGTACGAGGAGATGCACCAGTCAGGTCACATGACCTAAGGACAAGCGTATCATGGCTGGAACGGATGATTAAGTGCCTCAGTAGGCTGAGTCTTAACCATAATCGAAGGAAGGCAAGGGAGGAAGGGTTGGAGGAGTTCTAAGGCAGCTGGACAAGGTATGGATTTAGTTCGGCCAGCTAGATCAAGCTCGGGACAGTTCGGTGCAGCTCACAATCGACTAGGTCAGCTACAGAATCTGGACGACTAGACTAAGTCAGCTCCCATAGCTGGACCACTAGCTCAATTAACTGGGGCAGCTAGCATCCAGCTCACCTCAGCTGGGTGAAGGGTTTGGGTCTTAGTCAAGGGGCTCAGGTCAGGGGCGGTTATGGTGCTGGCCTGGGTGGCCAAGGGAGGTCCGACCAGTTTGTGGTCTTGGACAAGTAGGCAGGGCAGTGGACAGGACCCTGGAGCTTGCATTCAAACAGGATAAGGGAGATAGAGGCGGTTGGGGGCAGTTAGGACGAAGGGGTGAGAATGGTGCAAGTTGCACCCATTCGGCCACCAAGTCATGCCTGTTCCCCCAGGCAGTTAGGGGTCGATTCTTGCCTTTAAATAGAGACCCTAGGGACCCTAGGTATTGATGGTGTGGAAACAGACGTACTTTTCGATACTGGAGCTACACATAGCTTTGTGAGTCCAGGGATACTCAGAAAAGGGTTGTTCCAGATGGGAACAAGGGATTGTCCTGGGGTAGTGAACGCGGCCGGAGGGCAAGTTATGAGTTCATTAGGGGTGATTCAGGGCATCCCAGTGGTGATCCAAGACAGTGTAATGCCTGTGGATCTTGTTGTAGTCCACCTAAAGAATCACGAGGTGATATTAGGTATGGACTGGCTTGGCAAGAATCGGGCCACTCTTGATTGTCACCGGGGGCGCGTGCAGTTTGAGAGTGGGTGTGGATCCCTGATCAGGTTCCAAGGTATACGTCCGACCTCTGGATGCTTGGTGGTGTCAGCAATCCATGTTGAGAGGATGCTGAGGAAGGGTTGTGAGGCTTATTTGGCCACAATCGCCACTAAGGAGGTCGTAGGGGGTGGTGACCCAGAGGGAATACCGCTGGTTCGCGAGTTCCATGATGTGTTTAGGTCCCTACAGGGCATTCCCCCTGATATAGCAGACCCATTCATAATAGAACTGGAACCAGGGGCGGCCCCATTATCCAAAAGTCCCTACAAAATGGCTCCTGCCGAGATGGCCGAGCTTAAGAAGCAACTTGAGGAGTTGCTGGATAAGGGTTTTATAAGACCTAGTGTGTCACCGTGGGGGGCACCGGTTCTCTTTGTGAAAAAGAAGGATGGTAGCTTCAGGTTATGCATTGACTATCGAGGGCTGAATCGGGTCACTGTGAAGAACAAGTACCCATTACCTCAGATAGATGAGTTGTTGGATCAGCTCAAGGGTGCAAAGTGGTTCTCTAAGATCGATTTGGCTTCAGGGTATCATCAGATCCCTATTGAACCAAGTGATATTAGGAAGACAACATTCCGAACTAGGTACGGCCACTATGAGTTTGTGGTCATGCCTTTCGGATTAACCAATGCACCAGCAGCCTTCATGAAGATGATGAATGGTATCTTCCGGGACTTCTTGGATGAATTTGTAATCATCATCATAGATGACATATTAGTATATTCCAAGAGCAAGGAAGACCATCAAAGGCATCTAAGGGCTGTGTTGGGACGGTTGAGGGAACAACATCTCTTTGCCAAGTTAAGCAAGTGTAGTTTTTGGCAAAGGAGTGTTGGTTTCCTTGGACACATTGTGTCAGATCAGGGAGTCTCAGTGGACCCTGAGAAGATTAAGGCCATACAAGGATGGCCACGACCTAAGAATGCCACAGAGGTCAGGAGTTTCCTAGGCCTGGCCGGATATTACCGGAAGTTTGTCAAAGGGTTTGCCAGTTTGGCTCAACCAATGACACAACTAACCGGTAAGGATGTAAAGTTTGTATGGTCTGGGGAGTGCGAGAAATGTTTCTCTGCCTTTAAGGACATGTTGACAGGTGCACCTATCCTAGTGCTACCAGAGGCTGACCAACCCTATGTGGTATACACGGATGCGTCCATCACTGGATTGGGGTGTGTACTGACTCAACATGGTAAGGTCATTGCCTACGCCTCTAGGCAGTTGAAGAAGCATGAGGGGAACTACCCAACCCACGACCTGGAAATGGCAGCAGTGGTGTTTGCCCTCAAGATATGGCGATCCTACTTGTATGGAGCCAAAGTTCAGATCTTAACCGACCACAAGAGTCTCAAGTATATTTTCACTCAACCTGAGTTGAATTTGAGACAAAGAAGGTGGGTGGAGTTTGTGGCCGATTATGATCTAGAGATTGCTTACCATCCCGGTAAGGCAAACTTGGTGGCCGATGCCTTGAGCCTGAGGAGGGCTGAGGTCTCAGCGGAAAGGGAGGCAGAGGTGCTGGAAGGGATGGTCCGGACATTGCGTCTGAACACAGTGGCCGGCGAGGACGAGCCCTTGGGTTTGGAGGCAGTGAACCAGGCTGATCTTCTTTCCAGGATTAAGCAAGCACAAGGCTTGGATGAGAACCTTCAGAAGGTTGCTCTGAATGATAAGACGGAGTACCAGGTTGCACAAGATGGAACAATCTTGGTCCATGGGAGGATCAGTGTTCCGAATGTAAGGGGACTTAAGGAGGAGATTATGGGCCAGTCTCATAAGTCTAAGTTCTCTGTGCACCCTGGTCTGAACAAGATGTATAAGGACATGAAAAGGTATTACCATTGGGTCCGTATGAAGACTGATGTGGCCGAATGGGTGGCTAAGTGTCCTACTTGCCAACTCGTTAAGGCAGAGCATCAGGTACCGAGTGGGTTACTTCAGAATCTACCTATCCCAGAATGGAAGTGAGATCATCACCATGGATTTTGTGTCTGGTTTTCCCACGACCCGGAACAGGAAGGATTCAGTATGGGTGGTGGTGGACCGTTTAACCAAGTCAGCACATTTCATACCAATCAAGAAGACTGATGGTGTGGAGCCTTTAGTACGGGTCTACATGGATGAAATAGTACGCTTGCATGGAGTGCCGGCTAGTATTGTTTCGGATAGGGATCCTCGGTTTGCTTCTTACTTCTAGAAGGCTTTCTAAAAGGCCTTGGGGACTAGAGTGAACATGAGTACATCTTATCATCCACAAACAGATGGTCAGTCCAAAAGAACCATCTAGACATTGGATGACATGTTAAGGGCATGTGTCTTGGATTGGGGAGATTCTTGGGAGAGACATCTGCCCTTGGTGGAGTTGGCTTACAACAACAGCTATCACACTAGCATTGGGATGTCACCCTATGAGGCTTTGTATGGGCAACCTTGCAGGACACCATTATGCTGGACCCAAGTGGGGGAGCACAGCATGATAGGGCCTGAAATTGTGGAGGAGACCACGGAGAAGATCAAGTTTATAAAGGACAAGATGAAAGAAGCACAGGACCGCCACAAGTCCTATGCGGATAGAAGAAGGAAGCATGTGGAGTTTAGGATAGACGACATGGTCTACTTAAAGATGATTACCTTTAAGGGCCGGAAAAGAGTGTCTGGCCGAAGAAAGTTGGATCCAAGATACTTGGGTTCATTCCGGATCATAGAGAGGGTTGGTGCGGTGGCTTACAAGCTGAACCTACCGGCAAAGATGGATGCATTTCATAATGTGTTCCATGTATCTCAGTTAAGGAAATGTCTTTTGGATCAAGACATAGTTATCCCTGAGATTCCATCTGATCTAGGCACGAACCTCACCTTGGAGACAAGGCCGATTCGGATTGTGGATAGGATGGAGAAAGCTATGAGAAGGAAGACCATACAGATGGTCAAAGTTATTTGGGATTGCAATGGACAAGAACAAGTTACTTGGGAGACTGAAGCAAGGATGAAAGCGGACTTTCCAGAATGGTATAGCCAGTTTTCCATGGCGACAAGTCTAGGATCGGATTCGTGGANGTCCTGGGTGTGGCCGTGTGTGTCATGTCCCTGAATCTGGATAAGGCCTTCGGGCACAGCCATGGTATGAGGAGACGCACCAGTCAGGTCACATGACCTAAGGACAAGCGTATCATGGCTGGAACGGATGGTTAGGTGCCTCAGTAGGCTGAGACTTAACCAGAATGGAAGGAAGGCAAGGGAGGAAGGGTTGGAAGAGTTCTAAGGCAGCTAGACAAGGTATGGATTTAGTTCGGCCAGCTAGATCAAGCTCGGGACAATTCGGTGCAGCTCACACTCGACTAGGTCAGGTACAGCAGCTGGACCACTAGACTAAGTCAGCTCCGGTAGCTGGACCACTAGCTCACTTAGCTGGGGCAGCTAGCATCCAGCTCACCTCAGCTGGGTGAAGGGTTTGGGTCTTAGTCAAGGGGATCGGGTCAGGGGCGGTTATGGTGCTGGCCTGGGTGGCCAAGGGAGGTCCGACCAGTTGGTGGCCTTGGACAAGTAGGCAGGGCAGTGGAAAGGACCCTGGAGCTTGAATTCGAACAGGATAAGGAAGAGAGAGACGGTTGGGGGCAGTTAGGACGAAGGGGTGCGAATGGTGCAAGTTGCACACATTCGGCCACCAAGTCATGCCTGTTTGCCCAGGCAGTTAGGGGTCGATTCTTGCCTTTAAATACAGACCCTAGGGGTCCAGAATTTACACAATTTTCCCTAAGGAAAGCTCTGCCAAAATCATGACAGAGAGAAAGAAAGAAAGAGAGAGAGAGATCAATCAAGGCTTGGCTGTGTGTGTTGGAGATTGATTTCCGATCAGGAGTTGGCTTGTGTGGAGTGGAGATCAATTGAGTATGGGTACTAGAGGCAAGGATAAGGACTTGGAGAAGGGTTTGAGCACTCTAGAGCGCACGCCCAAGGTGAGTGGGATGGACCGAACCATCCGGCCATGGCTGCGGTGTGATGCCGTGTGGGCTGTGGTTGGTTTGGTGATTCCAGACCCATTTCTTCCCATCTTCTTACTGATTTCCTTCTCCTCCTTTATATTCTTTATATGAATGGCGATTTCATCTTAATGTGACTGGACCAAGGCCTTGGCCGGTCCAGGAACATAGTCCTTGGCCTTAGGCCGGACTGGTCTTGGTCGGATTTTGTATGCTCCGGTGGGATTCATTGAATTCCGACCATGGATTCCTCTTAGTGGGGATTTATCATTAATTATTTTGGTTTTATTAGGTTTTACCTAATTGATTTGTGGATGGTCAGTTATGGCCGTTCTAGCTGATTGTGGCCGAGATCAATAGGATAGAGGCCGGTTATTTAGATTCTTATTATGGGTTATTCTTAGTTAGTATTTATTAGGAATTTTCATGAATTTTAATTAGTTTTGGGAATTTATTTGAGTAGGTCAGATTTGGGAACCAGCCATGGTCGATTGTGGTTTGGTGTGGACAAAGGGGATGGACCACATTGGATCAGTCAGGCCGTGTGTTGGGTAGTGGTCCAGGACGTCCTGGTGGATTTCCTGAGTATGGCCGTGTTCCTTGTGAATTGAATGGATAGGTTATTGACCATAGAATAGGAGAACCGAACCATGCAATGTAGACTTGGTATGTTAGGGTATCGGATTGTACTCATACATATGTCTTGTGATGGTGTTGCTTTCAGGATCAGACCAGGACCGTGGCAAGGCCAAGGAACCATGAAGACCTGAGCCGTGGATGGATGTGTGGGTTGTGGGATAGTTTAGTTAGTATGAACACATAAACTTATGATAGCCTATTGTGCAACTGAATCTATGTAATGGATCACAAGTTTTATATTAATAAAGATACAATTTTCTCTTAGACATCTCAGCCAATCAGTGCGTGTGGGTTGATTTTTCATGGCCTAATGGACCAGTCTGGACAGTCCTTGGTCCATCCAGGCAGTACAGATGGCTGATCGTATTAGCCTATCAGTACGTATGGGTTATTTTTCATGTACTGATGGGACCAGTCTGGACAGTCCATGACCCGTTGAGTTAAATTCTTCCATTCAGTTTGGATAATCCTGATCATATCAGCCTATCAGTACACATAGGTGGATTTTTCGTGGCCTGATGGACCAGTCTAGACAGTCCTTGGTCCTTCCATGCAGTAAGGATGGCTGATTGTATCAGCCTATCAGTACGTATGGGACATTTTTCATGTACTGATGGGACCAGTCTGGACAGTCCATGGTCCGCTGAGTTAAATCTTTTCATTCTGTATGAAAAAGGCTGATTATATTAGCATATCAGTACGTGTGGGTTGATTTTTCATGGCCTCATGGACCAGTCTGGACAGTCCTTTGTCCTTCCAAGCAGTACGGATGGTTGATCATATCACCCTATAACTATGTATGGGTCATTTTTCATGAACTTATGGGACCAGTCCGGACTGTCCATGGTCCATTCAATTAAATCCTTCCATTCAGTACGGATAAGGCTGATCATATCAGCCTATCAAGACAAATGGGTCAATTTTTCATGGCCTGATGGACAAGTCTGAAAATTCCTTGGTCCTTCCAAGCAGCACGGATGGCTGATAGTATCAGCCTATCAGTACGTATGAGTCATTTTTCATGTACAAATGGGATTAGTCCGGACAGTCCAATGTCCGTTGAGTTTAATCCTTCCATTCAATACGTTTAAGGCTGATCATATCAGCCTATCAATACGTATGGGTTGATTTTTCATGGCCTTATGGACCACTATTGAAAGTCCTTGGTCCATCCAGGCAGTACGGATGGCTGATCATATCAGCCTATCAGTACGTATGGGTCATTTTTCATGTACTGATAGAACCAGTCCAGACAGTCCATGCACTGTTGAGTTAAATGCTTCCATTCATTACGGTTAAGGCTGATCATATCATCCTATCAGTGTGTATGGGTCGATTTTTCATGGCCTGATGGACTGTTTTGGATAGTCCTTGGTCCTTCCAGGCAGTACGGATTGCTGATGGTATCAGCCTATCAGTACGTATGGGTCCTTTTTTATGTACTGATGGGACCAGTCTGGACAGTCTATGGTCCGTAAAGTGAAGTCCTTCCCTTAAGTTTGGATAAGGCTGATCATATCAGCCTATCAGTAAGTATGGTTCAATTTTTCATGGCCTTATGGACCACTCTCGACAGTTCTTGGCCTATCCAGGAAGTACGGATGGCTGATCGTATCAGCCTATCAGTTCGTATGGGTCATTTTTAATGTACATATGGGATTAGTCCGGACAGTCCATGGTCCGTTGAGTTAAATCCTTTCATTCAGTACGGTTAAGGCTGATTATATCAGCCTATCAATACGTATGGGTCAATTTTTCATGGCCTGATGGACCACTATGGACAGTCCTTGGTCCATCCAGGCAGTACAGTTGGCTGATCATATCAGCCTATCAGTACGTATGGGTAAGTTTTCATGTACTGATGGAACCAATCCAGACAGTCCATGGTATGTTTAGTTAAATCGTTCCATTCAGTACGGTTAAGGCTAATCATATAAGCCTATCAGTACGTAGGGGTCGTTTTTTCATTGCCTGATGGACCAGTTTGGACAGTCCTTGGTCCTTTCAGGAAGTACGGATGGCTGATGGTATCAGCCTATCAGTATGTATGGGTAATTTTTCATGTACTGATGGGACCAGTCTGGACAGTCCATGGTCCGTTGAGTCAAATCCTTCAATTCAGTTTGGATAAGGTTGATCATATTAGCCTATAGGTATGTATGGGTCAATTTTTCATGGCCTGAAGGACCAGTCTGGACAGGCAGGGGTCCTTCCAGGCAGTACGGATGGCTTGTATCAGCCTATCAATACGTATGGGTCATTTTTCATGTACTTATGGGACAGTCTGGATAGTCCATGGTACGCTGAGTTAAATCCTTCCATTCAGTATGAATAAGGCTGATCATATCAGCCTATCAGTACGTATGGGTCAATTTTTCATTGCCTGATGGACCAGTTTGGACAGCTCTTGGTCCTTCCAAGAAGTACAGATGGCTGATTGTATCAGCCTATCAGTACGTATCGGTTATTTTTCATGTACTAATGGGACCAGTCCGGACAGTCCATGGTCCGTTGAGTTAAATCCTTCCATTCAGTTTGGATAAGGCTGATAATATCGTCCTTTCAGTATGTATGGGTCCATTTTTCATGGCCTAATGGACCAGTCCTTGGTCGCATCAGCCAATCAGTATATACAAATCATTTTTCATGTATAGATGGGACTAGTTTGGACAGTTCTTGGTCCTTCCAGGCAGTACGGATGGCTGATCGCATCAGCTAATCAGTAGGTACAAATCATTTTTCATGTATAGATGGGACTAGTTTGGACAGTACATGGTCCGTTGAGTGAAATCCTTCCATTCAGTTCGGATAAGGCTGATCATATCAGCCTATCAGTAGGGATGGGTCAATATTTCATGGCCTGATGGACCACTCTAGACAGTCCTTGGTCCATCCATGCAGTACGGATGGCTGATCGTATCAGCCTATCAGTATGTATGGGTCATTTTTCATTTAAAGACGGGATTAGTCCGGACAGTCCATGGTCCGTTGAGTTAAATCCTTCCATTCAATACGGTTAAGGCTGATCATATCAGCCTATCAGTACATATGGGTCGATTTTTGATGGCCTGATGGACCACTCTGGACAGTCCTTGGTCCATCCAGACAGTACAGATGTCTGATCATATCAGCCTATCAGTATGTATGGGTCATTTTTCATGTACTGATGGGACCAGTCCGGACAGACCATGGTCTGTGGAGATAAATCCTTCCATTCAGTACGGTTAAGGCTAATCATATCAGCCTATCAGTACGTATGGGTTGATTTTTCAAGGCCTGATGGGCCAGTTTGGACAGTCCTTGGTACTTTCAGGCAGTACGGATGGCTGATGGTATCAGCCTATCAGTATGTATGGGTAATTTTTCATGTACTGATAGGACCAGTCTGGACATTCCATGGTCCGTTGAATCAAAACCTTCAATTCAGTTTGGATAAGGCTGATCATATCAGCCTATCAGGACGTATGGGCCAATTTTCATGGCCTGATGGACCAGTCTGTGGTCCTTCCACGCAGTATGGATGACTGAACGTATCAGCCTATCAATATGTATGGGTCATTTTTCATGTACTAATGGGACCAGTCTGGACAGTCCATGGTCCGTTGAGTTAAATCATTCCATTCAGTACGGATAACGCTGATCATATCAGCCTATCAGTGCGTATGTGTTAATTTTTCACGGCCTGATGGACCAGTCTGGACAGTCCTTGGTCCTTCCAAACAGTACGGATGGCTGATCGTATCAGCTTATCAGTCAGTACGTAGTGGTCATTTTTCATGTACTGATGGAACCAATCCGGACAGTCCATGGTCTGTTGAACTGAATCCTTCCATTCAGTATGGTTAACTCTTATCATATCAGCCTATCAGTATGTATGGGTCGATTTTTCAGGGCCTGATGGACCACTCTGGACAATCCTTTGTCCATCCTAGCAGTACGGATGGCTGATCGTATCAGCCTATAAGTACGTATGGGTCATTTTTCATATACGGGACCAGTCTGGACAATCCATGGTCCGTTGAGTTAAATCCTTCCATTCAGTACGAATTAGGCTGATCATCTCAGCCAATCAGTGTGTGTGGGTTGATTTTTCATGGCCTAATGGAACAGTCTGGACAGTCCTTGGTCCATCCAGGCAGTACGGATGGCTGATCGTATCAGCCTATCAGTATGTATGGGTTATTTTTCATGTACTGATGGGCNGACAATCCATGGTCCGTTGAGTTAAATCCTTCCATTCAGTACGAATTAGGCTGATCATCTCAGCCAATCAGTGTGTGTGGGTTGATTTTTCATGGCCTAATGGAACAGTCTGGACAGTCCTTGGTCCATCCAGGCAGTACGGATGGCTGATCGTATCAGCCTATCAGTATGTATGGGTTATTTTTCATGTACTGATGGGACCAGTCTGGACAGTCCATGACCCGTTGAGTTAAATCCTTCCATTCAGTTTTCAGCCTATCAGTACATATGGGTAGATTTTTCGTGGCCTGATGGACCAGTCTAGACAGTCCTTGGTCCATGCAGTAAGGATTGCTGATGGTATCAGCCTATCAGTATGTATGGGACATTTTTCATGTACTGATGGGACCAGTCTGGACAGTCCATGGTCCGCTGAGTTAAATCTTTTCATTTGGTATGGAAAAGGCTGATTATATCAGCCTATCAGTACGTGTGGGTTGATTTTTCATGGCCTCATGGACCAGTCTAGACAGTCCTTTGTCCTTCCAAGCAGTACGGATGGCTGATCATATCACCCTATCAGTATGTATGGGTAATTTTTCATGTACTTATGGGAATAGTCCGGACTGTCCATGGTCCATTCAGTACGGATAAGGCTGATCGTATCAGCCTATCAAGACAAATGGGTCAATTTTTCATGGCCTGATGGACAAGTCTGGAAAGTCCTTGGTCCTTCGAAGCAGCACGGATGGCTGATAGTATCAGCCTATCAGTACGTATGGGTCATTTTTCATGTACAAATGGGATTAGTCCGGACAGTCCAATGTCCGTTGAGTTTAATCCTTCCATTCAGTACGTTTAAGGCTGATCATATCAGCCTATCAGTACGTATGGGTTGATTTTTCAAGGCCTTATGGACCACTATGGACTGTCCTTGGTCCATTCAGGCAGTACGGATGGCTGATAATATCAGCCTATCCGTACGTATGGGTCATTTTTCATGTACTGATAGAACCAGTCCGGACAGTCCATGGTCTGTTGAGTTAAATCCTTCCATTCATTACGGTTAAGGCTGATCATATCAGCCTATCAGTACGTATGGGTCAATTTTTCATGGCCTGATGGACCACTATGGACAGTCCTTGGTCCATCCAGGCAGTACAGATGGCTGATCATATCAGCCTATCAGTACATATGAGTAATTTTTCATGTACTGATGGAACCAGTCCAGACAGTCCATGGTATGTTGAGTTAAATCGTTCCATTCAGTACGGTTAAGGCTAATCATATCAGCCTATCAGTACGTATGGGTCGATTTTTAATTGCCTGATGGACCAGTTTGGACAGTCCTTGGTCCTTTCAGGAAGTACGAATGGCTGATGGTATCAGCCTATCAGTATGTATGGGTAAGTTTTCATGTACTGATGCGACCATTCTGGAAAGTCCATGGTCCGTTGAGTCAAATCATTCATTTCAGTTTGAATAAGGCTGATCATATCAGCCTATAAGTACGTATGGGTCAATTTTTCATGGCCTGATGGACCAGTCGAGACAGGCAGTGGTCCTTCCAGGCAGTACGGATGGCTCGTATCAGCCTATCAGTACGTATAGGTCATTTTTCATGTACTTATGGGACCAGTCTGTATAGTCCATGGTACGTTGAGTTAAATCCTTCCATTCAGTACAAATAAGGCTGATCATATCAGCCTATCAATACGTATGGGTCAATTTTTCATTGCCTGATGGACCAGTCTGGATAGCTCTTGGTCCTTCCAAGAAGTACGGATGGCTGATTGTATCAGCCTATATGTACGTATGGGTTATTTTTCATGTACTAATGGTACCAGTCCGGACAGTTCATAGTCCGTTAAGTTAAATCCTTCCATTCACTTTGGATAAGGCTGATAATATCGTCCTATCAGTACGTATGGGTCGATTTTTCATGGCCTGATGGACCAGTCTATACAGTGCTTGGTCCTTCCAGGCAGTACGGATGGCTGATCGTATCAGCCAATCAGTATTTACAAATCATTTTTCATGTATAGATGGGACTAGTTTGGAAAGTCCATGGTCCGTTGAGTGAAATCCTTCCATTCAGTTCGGATAAGGCTGATCATATCAGCCTATCAGTACGTATGGGTCAATTTTTCATTGCCTGATGGACCAGTCTGGATAGCTCTTGGTCCTTCCAAGAAGTACGGATGGCTGATTGTATCAGCCTATATGTACGTATGGGTTATTTTTCATGTACTAATGGTACCAGTCCGGACAGTTCATAGTCCGTTAAGTTAAATCCTTCCATTCAGTTTGGATAAGGCTGATAATATCGTCCTATCAGTACGTATGGGTCGATTTTTCATGGCCTGATGGACCAGTCTATACAGTGCTTGGTCCTTCCAGGCAGTACGGATGGCTGATCGTATCAGCCAATCAGTATTTACAAATCATTTTTCATGTATAGATGGGACTAGTTTGGAAAGTCCATGGTCCGTTGAGTGAAATCCTTCCATTCAGTTCGGATAAGGCTGATCATATCAGCCTATCAGTACGTATGGGTCAATTTTTCATGGCCTAATGGACCACTATGGACAGTCCTTGGTTAATCCAGGCAGTACGGATGGCTGAACGTATCAGCCTATCAGTACGTATGGGTCATTTTTTCATTTAAAGATGGGATTAGTTCGGACAGTCCATGGTCCGTTGAGTTAAATCCTTCCATTCAATACGGTTAAGGCTGATCATATCAGCCCATCAGTACGTATGGGTCGATTTTTGATGGCCTGATGGACCACTCTGGACAGTCCTTGGTCCATCCAGGCAGTACAAATGTCTGATCATATCAGCCTATCAGTACGTATGGGTCATTTTTCATGTACTGATGGGACCCGTCCGGACAGTCCATGGTCTGTTGAGTTAAATTCTTCTATTCAGTACGGTTAAGGCTAATCATATCAGCCTATCAGTACGTATGGATCGATTTTTCAAGGCCTGATGGACCAGTTTGGACAGTCCTTGGTACTTTCAGGCAATACAGATGGCTGATAGTCAAAATCTTCAATTCAGTTTGGATAAGGCTGATCATATAAGCCTATCAGTACGTATGGGTCAATTTTTCATGGCCTGATGGACCAGTCTGTGGTCCTTCCAGGCAGTATGGATGGCTGATCGTATCAGCCTATCAATACGTATGGGTCATTTTTCATGTAGTGATGGGACCAGACTGGACAGACCATGGTCCATTGAGTTAAATCATTCCATTCAGTACGGATAAGGCAGATCATATCAGCCTATCAGTACGTATGGGTCGATTTTTCATGGCCTGATGGACCACTCTGGACAGTCCTTGGTCCATCCAGGCAGTACAGATGGCTGATCATATCATCCTATCAGTATGTATGGGTCATTTTTCATGTACTGATGGGATCAGTCCGCACAGTCCATGGTGTGTTGAGTTTTTCCATTCAGTACGGTTAAGGCTAATCATATCAGCCTATCAGTACATATGGGTCGATTGTTTCATGGCCTGGTGGACCAGTTTGGACAGTCCTTAGTCCTTTCAGGCAGTACGGATGGCTGATGGTATCAGCCTATCAGTATGTATGGGTAATTTTTCCTGTATTGATGGGACCAGTCTGGACAGTCCATGGTCCATTGAGTCAAATCCTTCAATTCAGTTTGGATAAGGCTGATTATATCAGCCTATCAGTACGTATGGGTCAATTTTTCATGGCCTGATGGACCAGTCTGTGGTCCTTCCAGGCAGTATGGATGGCTAATCGTATGAGCATATTAGTACGTATGGGTCATTTTTCATGTACAGATGGGACCAGTATGGATTGTCCATTGTCCATTGAGTTAAATCCTTCCATTCAGTATGAATAGGACTGATCATATCAGCGTATCAGTACGTATGGGTCAATTTTTCATGGCCTGATGGACCATACTAGACAGTCCTTGGTTCTTCCAAGCAGTATGGATGGCTGATCGTATCAGCCTATCAGTACGTATGGGTCATTTTTCATGTTCTGATGGACTAGTTTGGACAGTCCTAGGTCCTTCCAGGTAGTACGGATTGCTGATGGTATCAGCTTATCAGTACGTATGGGTCATTTTTCATGTAGTGATGGAACCAGTCTGGACAGTCTATGGTCCGTAGAGTTAAATCCTCTCATTCAGTTTGGATAAGGCTGATCATATTAGCCTATCAGTACGTATGGGTCAATTTTTCATGGCCTGATGGACCAGTCTGGACTGTCCTTGGTCCTTCCAACCAGTTTGGATGGCTGATCTTATCACCCTATCAGTATGTATGGGTAATGATGGGACCAATCCGGACTGTCCATGGTCCGTTGAGTTACATCCTTCCATTCAGTACGGATAAGGCTGATCATATCAGCTTATCAGTATGTATGGGTGGATTTTTCATGGCCTTATGGACCACTCTGGACAGTCCTTGGTCTATCCAGACATTACGGATGGCTGATCGTATCAGCCTATTAGTACGTATGGATCATTTATCATGTACTGATGGGACCAGTCCGGACTGTCCATGGTCCGTTGAGTTAAATCCTTCCATTCAGTATGGATAAGGTTTATCATATCAGCCTATCAGTACGTATGGGTCGATTTTTCATAGTCTTAAGGACCAGTCTCAACAATCCTTGGTCCTTCCTGGCAGTACGGATGGCTGCTTGTATCAGTCTATCAGTATTTATTGGTCATTTTTCAGGTACTGGTGGGACCAGTCTGGACAGTCCATGGTCCATTGAATTAAATCCTTCCGTTTAGTTTGCATAAGGCTTATCATATCTGCATATCAATATGTATGGGTCGATTTAGCATGGCCTGATTGCCAACTCTAGAAAGTTCGTGGTCCTTCCAGGTAGTATGGAGGGCTGATCGTATCATCCTATCAGTACGTATGGGTCAATTTTCATGTACTGATGGGACTAGTCCTGACCGTCTGTGGTCCTTTGAGCTAAATCCTTCCATTCAATACGGATAAGGCTGATCATTTCAGCCTATTAGTATGTATGGGTCAATTTTTCATGGCCTGATGGACCAGTCTTGACAGTCCTTTGTCCTTCTAGGCAGTACGGATGGCTGATGGTATCAGCCTATCAGTACGTATGGGTTGATTTTTCATGGCCTGATGGACTAGTCTGGACAGTCCGTTGTCCTTCCAGGCAGTACGGGATGACTGATCCTATCAGCCTATCAGTACGTATGGGTCATTTTTCATGTANTGGTATCAGCCTATCAGTACGTATGGGTTGATTTTTCATGGCCTGATGGACTAGTCTGGACAGTCCGTTGTCCTTCCAGGCAGTACGGGATGACTGATCCTATCAGCCTATCAGTACGTATGGGTCATTTTTCATGTAATGATGGGACCAGTCTGGACAGTCCATGGTCCTTTGAGTTAATCCGTCCATTTAGTTTGGATAAGGCTGATAATATCATCCTATCAGTACGCATGGGTCGATTTTTCATGGCCTGATCGACCAGTCTGGACAGTCCTAAGTCCTTCCAGGCAAAACGGATGGCTGATCGTATCAGCCTATCAGTATGTATGGATCATTTATCACGTACTGATGGGATCAGTCCGGAAAGTCCATGGTCTGCTGTATTAAATCCTTCCATTCAGTATGGATAAGGCTTATCAGCCTATCAGTACATATGGGTTGCTTTTTCATGGCCTGATGGACCACTCTGGACAGTCCTTGGGCCATCCAGGCAGTACGGATGGCTGATCGTATCAGCCTATCAGTACGTATTGATCATTTATCATGTACTGATGGTATCAGTCCGGACAGTCCATGGTCTGCTGAATTAAATCCTTCCATTCAGTACGGATAAGGCTTATCTTATGAGCCTATCGGTATGTTTGGGTTGATTTTTCATGGCCTTATGGACCACTCTAGATAATCCTTGGTATATCCAGGCATTACAGATGGCTGATCGTATCAGCCTATCAGTATGTATGGATCATTTATCATGTACTGATGGGTACAGTCCGGACTGTCCATGGTCCGTTGAGTTAAATCCTTCCATTCAGTACGGATAAGGCTGATCATATCAGCCTATCAGTACGTATGGGTCAATTTTTCATAGCCTTAAGGACCAGTCTGGACAGTCCTTGGTCCTTCCTAGCTGTACGAATGGCTGATTGTATCAGTCTATCAGTACGTATCAGTCATTTTTCATGTACTGATGGGACCAGTCTGGACAGTCCATGGTCCATTGAATTAAATCTTTCTGTTTAGTTTGCAAAAGGCTTATCGTATCTGCGTATCAATATGTATGGGTCGATTTTGCATGGCCTGATGGCCAAGTCTGGACAGTCCGTGGTCCTTCCAGGCAGTATGGATGGCTGATCGTATAAGCCTATCAGTACCCACGGGTCAATTTTCATGTACTGATGGGACTAGTCTGGACCGTCTTTGGTCCGTTGAGTTAAATCCTTCCATTCAATACGGATAAGGCTGATCATTTCAGCCTATCAGTATGTATGGGTCGATTTTTCTTGGCCTGATGGACCAGTTTGGATAGTCCTTGGTCCTTCCAGGCAGTAGGAATGGCTGATGGTATCAGCGTAACTGTACTTTTTTGTTTTTTTATGTACTGATGGGATCAGTCTGGACAGTCCATGGTCCGTTGAGTTAAATCCTTCCATTCAGTTTGGATAAGGCTTATCATATCAGCCTATCAATACGTGTGGGTCAATTTTTCATGGCCTGATGGACCAGTCTGGACAGTCTTAGTCCTGCCAAGCGGTACGGATGTTTGATCTTATCAGCCTATCAATACGTATGGGTCATTTTTCATGTACTGATGGGACCAGTCCGGACTGTCCATGGTCTGTTGACTTAAATCCTTCCATTTAGTTTGGATAAGCCTCATAATATCATCCTATCAGTATGTATGGGTTAATTTTGCATGGCCTGATCGACCAGTCTTGACAGTCCTTTGTCCTTCCATGCAGTACGGATGGCTGATCATATCAGCCTATCAGAACATATGGGTCATTTTTCATGTACTGATGGGAGCAATTTGGACAGTCCATGGCCGTTAAGTTAAATCCTTTCATTCTATAAGGATAAGGCTGATCATACAGCCTATCAGTACGTATGGGTCAATTTTTCATGGCCTGATGGACCAGTCTGGACAGTCCTTTGTCCTTCTAGGACGTACGGATGGATGATGGTATCAGCCTATCAGTACGTATGGGTTATTTTTCATGTACTGATGGGACCTGTCCGGACAGTCCATGGTCCGTTGAGTTAAATCCTTCCATTCAGTATGGATAAGGCTGATAATATCAGCCTATCAGTACGTGTGGGTCGATTGTTCATGGCCTTATGGACCAGTCGGGACACTCCTTGGTCCTTCCAGGCGGTACGGATGGCTGATCGTATCAGCCTATCAGTATGTATGGATCATTTAACATGTACTGATGGGATCAGTCCAGACAGTCGATGGTCTGCTGAATTAAATCCTGCTGATCGACCAGTCTGGACAGTCCTTGGTCCTTCCAGGCGGTACGGATGGCTGATCGTTTCAGCCTATCAGTACGTATGGGTCATTTTTCATATACTGATGGGACCAGTCTGGACAGTCCATGGTCCGTTGAGTTAAGTCCTTCCATTTAGTACGGATAAGGCTGATCATATCAGCCTATCAGTAGCCATGGGTCATTTTTCATGTACTAGTGGGACTAAACTGGACCGTCTATGGTCCGTTGAGTTAAATCCTTCCATTCAATACGAATAACGCTGATCATTTCAGCCTATATGTATGTATGGGTTGATTTTTCATGGCCTGATGGACCAGTCTGGACAGTCCATGGTCCTTCCAGGCAATACGGATGGCTGATGGTATCAGCCTACCAGTACGTATTGTTTGTTTTATGTACTGATGGGACCAGTCTGGACAGTCCATGGTCCGTTGAGTTAAATCCTTCCATTCAGTTTGGATAAGGCTGATCATATTAGCCTATCAGTATGTATGGGTCAATTTTTCATGCCCTGATGGACCAGTTTATACAGTCCTTGGTCCTTCCAGGCTGTACGGATGGCTGATGGTATCAGCCTATCAGTAAGTATGGGTGATTTTTCAAGTACTGATGGGACCAGTCCGGACAGTCCATGGTCCGTTGAGTTAAATCCTTCCATTTAGTTTGGATAAGGCTGATTATATCTGCCTATCGGTATGTATGGGTTGATTTTTCATGGCCTGATGGACCAGTCTGGACTGTCTGTGGTCCTTCCAGGTGGTATGGATGGCTGATTGTATCATCCTATCAGTAGACACGGGTCATTTTTCATGTACTAGTGGGACTAAACCGGACCGTCTATGGTCCGTTGAGTTAAATCCTTCCATTCAATACGAATAAGGCTGATCATTTCAGCCTATCTGTATGTATGGGTTGATTTTTCATGGCCTGATGGACCAGTCTGGACAGTCTTTAGTCCGGCCAAGCGGTACGGATGGCTGATCTTATCAGCCTATCAATACGTATGGGTCATTTTTCATGTACTGATGGGACCAGTCCGGAC
>MU107373.1:0-14002 GCA_012274485.2 Sinapis alba
GATGGATGTGTGGGTTGTGGGATAGATTAGTAGTATAAACATTTGAACTTATAATAGCCTATTGTGCAACCGAATCTATGTATTGGATCACAAGTTTTCATATCAATAAAGATACACTTTCTCTTATCTGATTAGACTTAGGAATCGGTATACTTGAACCTCATATGATTGAAAACGGACTTAGATGATTATGGAACCTCTAAAAATGAACAAAAATTACATAAGTAAGGAAAGTAAGACTGCGGGTCCTAGTTGGGTCCTTTGGATCAGGATCGGGTCTTACAGGACCAGTCCGGACAGTCCATGGTCCGTTAAGTTAAATCCTTCCATTCAGTACATATAAGCCTATCAGTACGTATGGGTCAATTTTTCATGGCGTGATGGACCAGTCTGGACAGTCCTTGGTCCTTCCAGACAGTATGGATGGCTAGTCGTATCAGCCTAGCAGTACGTATGGGTCATGTTTATGTACTGATGGGACTAGTCCAGACAGTCCATGGCTCTTTGAGTTAAATCCTTCCATTCAGTACAGATAAGCTTGATCAGATCAGTCTATCAGTACGTATGGGTCAATTTCCCATGGGCTGATGGACTAGTCTAGACAGTGCTTTTTCCTTACAGGCAGTACGGATGGCTGATCGTATCAGCCTATCAGTATGTATGGGTCATTTTTCTTGTACTGATTGGACCAGTCCGGACAGTCCATTGTCCGTTAAGTTAAATCCTTCCATTAAGTACATATAAGGGTGATCATATCAGCCTATCAGTACGTATGGGCCAATTTTTCATGGCGTGATGGACCAGTCTTGACAGTCCTTGGTCCTTCCAGGCAGTATGGATGGCTGGTCGTATCAGCCTATCAGTTTGTATGGGTAATTTTTCTTGTACTGATGGGACCAATCTGGACAGTGCATGGTCCGTTAAATTAAATCCTTCCATTCAGTACATATAAGGCTGATCTTATCAGCCTATCCGTACGTATGGGTCAATTTTTCATGGCCTGATGGACCAGTCTAGATAGTGTTTGTTCCTTCCAGGCAGTAAGGATGGCAGGTCGTATCAGCCTAGCAGTACGTATGGGTCATTTTTCATGCATTGATGGGACCAGTCTAGACAGTCCATGGTCCTTTGAGTTAAATCTTTCCATTCAGTATGGATAAGGCTGATCATATCAGCCTATCAGTACGTATGGGTCGATTTTTCATGGACTGATGGACCAGTCTGGACAGTCCTTGGTCCTTCCAGGCAGGACGGATGGCTGATCGTATCAGCCTATCAGTATGTATGGGTAATTTTTCTTGTACTGATGGGACCAGTCCGGACAGTCCATGGTCCGTTAAGTTAAATCCTTTCATTCAGTACATATAAGGCTGATCTTATCAGCCTATCCGTACGTATGGGTCAATTTTTCATGGCCTGATGGACCAGTCTGGACAGTCTGGACAGTCCTTGGTCCTTCCAGACAGTATGGATGGCTAGTCGTATCAGCCTAGCAGTACGTATGGGTCATGTTTATGTACTGATGGGACTAGTCCAGACAGTCCATGGTTCTTTGAGTTAAATCCTTCCATTCAGTACAGATAAGCCTGATCATATCAGTCTATCAGTACGTATGGGTCAATTTTTCATGGGCTGATGGACTAGTCTAGACAGTGCTTGTTCCTTACAGGCAGTACGGATGGCTGATCGTATCAGCCTATCAGTATGTATGGGTCATTTTTCTTATACTTATTGGACCAGTCCGGACAGTCCATTGTCCGTTAAGTTAAATCCTTCCATTAAGTACATATAAGGCTGATCATATCAGCCTATCAGTACGTATGGGCCAATTTTTCATGGCGTGATGGACCAGTCTTGACAGTCCTTGGCCCTTCCAGGCAGTATGGATGGCTGGTCGTATCAGCCTATCAGTTTCTATGGGTAGTTTTTCTTGTACTGATGGGACCAATCTGGACAGTGCATGGTCCGTTAAGTTAAATCCTTCCATTCAGTACATATAAGGCTGATTTTATCAGCCTATCCGTACGTATGGGTCAATTTTTCATGGCCTGATGGACCAGTCTAGATAGTGTTTTTTCCTTCCAGGCAGTACGGATGACAGGTCGTATCAGCCTAGCAGTACGTATGGGTAATTTTTTATGTACTGATGGGACTCGTCCGGATAGTCCATGGTCCTTTGAGTTAAATCCTTCCATTCAGTACGGATAAGCCTGATCATATCAGTCTGTCAGTACGTATGGGTCAATTTTTCATGGCCTGATGGACCAGTCTAGACAGTGTTTGTTCCTTCCAGGCAGTACGGATGGCTGATCGTATCAGCCTATCAGTACGTATGGGTTATTGTTCATGTACTGATGGGGCCAGTCAGGACAGTCCATGGTCCTTTGAGTTAAATCCTTCCATTCAGTACGGATAAGGCTGATTATATCATCCTATCGGTACATATGTGTGAATTTTCATGGTCTGATGGACCAGTCTTGACAGCCCTTGGTCCATCCAGGCAGTACAGATGCTGATAGTATCAGTCTATCAGTACGTATGGGTTATTTTTCATGTACTGATTGGAACAGTCTAGATAGTCCATGGTCAGTTGAGTTAAATCCTTCTATTCACTACAGATAAGGCTGATCATATCAGCCTATCAGTACGTATGGGTCGATTTTTCATGGTTTGATGGACCAGTCTGGACAGTCCTTGGTCCTTCCAGGCAGGACGGATGGTTGATCGTATCAGCCTATCAGTATGTATGGGTAATTTTTCTTGTACTGATGGGACCAGTCTGGACAGTCCTTGGTCCTTCCAGGCAGTATGGACGGCTGGTCGTATCAGCCTAGCAGTACGTATGGGTCATTTTTTATGTACAGATGGGACTAGTCCAGACAGTCCATGGTTCTTTGAGTTAAATCCTTCCATTTAGTACGGATAAGCCTGATTATATCAGTCTATCAGTACGTATGGGTCAATTTTTCATGGCCTGATGGACCAGTCTAGACGGTGTTTGTTCCTTCCAGGCAGTACGGATGGCTGATCGTATCAACCTATCAGTACGTATGGGTCATTTTTCTTGTACTTATGGGACCAGTCCGGACAGTCCATGGTCCGTTATGTTAAATCCTTCCATTTAGTACATATAAGGCTGATCATATCAGCATATCAGTACGTATGGGTCAATTTTTCATGGCGTGATGGACCAGTCTGGACAGTCCTTGGTCCTTCCAGGCAGTATGGATGGCTGGTCGTATCAGCCTATCAGTACTTATGGGTCATTTTTTATGTACTGATGGGACTAGTCCGGACAGTCCATGGTCCTTTGAGTTAAATCCTTCCATTCAGTATGGATAAGGTTGATCATATCAGCCTATCAGTACGTATGGGTCGATTTTTCATGGCCTGATGGACCAGTCTGGACAGTCCTTGGTCCTTCCAGGCAGTACGGATGGCTGATCGTATCAGCGTCTTAGTACGTATGGGTCATTGTTCATGTACTGATGGGGCCAGTCAGGATAGTCCATGGTCCTTTGAGTTAAATCCTTCCATTTAGTACGGATAAGGCTGATTATATCATCCTATCAATACGTATGGTTCGATTTTTCATGGCCTGATGGACCAGTCTGGACAGTCTTTGTTCCTTCCAGGCAGTACTGATGGCTGATCATATCACCCTATCAGTACGTATGGGTCATTTTTCATGTAGTGATGGGACCAGTCCAGACAGTCCATGGTCCGTTGAGTTAAATCCTTCCATTCAGTACGGTTAAGGATGATCATATAAGCCTATCGGTACATATGTGTCAATTTTCATGGTCTGATGGACCAGTCTTGACAGCCCTTGGTCCATCCAGGCAGTACATATTGCTGATAGTATAAGTCTATCAGTACGTATGGGTTATTTTTCATGTACTGATTGGACCAGTCTAGACAGTCCATGGTCTGTTAAGTTAAATCCTTCTATTCACTACAGATAAGGCTGATCATATCAGCCTATCAGTACGTATGGGTCGATTTTTCATGGCCTTATGGACCAGTCTGGACAGTCCTTGGTCCTTCCAGGCAGGACGGATGGTTTACCGTATCAGCCTATCAGTATGTATGGGTAATTTTTCTTGTACTGATGGGACCAGTCCGGACAGTCCATGGTTCTTTGAGTTAAATCCTTCCATTTAGTACGGATAAGCCTGATCATATCAGTCTATCAGTACGTATGGGTCCATTTTTCATGGCCTGATGGACCAGTCTAGACAGTGTTTGTTCCTTCCAGGCAGTACGGATGGCTGATCGTATCAGCCTATCAGTACATATGGGTCATTTTTCTTGTACTGATGGGACCAGTCCGGACAGTCCATGATCCGTTAAGTTAAATCCTTCCATTAAGTACATATAAGGCTGATCATATCAGCCTATGAGTATGTATGGGTCAATTTTCCATGGCGTGATGGACCAGTCTGGACAGTCCTTGGTCGTTCCAGGCAGTATGGATGGTTGGTTGTATCAGCCTATCAGTATGTATGGGTCATTTTTTATGTACGGATGGGACTAGGCCGGACAGTCCATGGTCCTTTGAGTTAAATCTTTCCATTCAGTATGGATAAGGCTGATCATATCAGCCTATCAGTACGTATGGGTCGATTTTTCATGGCCTGATGGACCAGTCTGGACAGTGCTTGGTCCTTCCAGGCAGGACGGATGGCTGATCGTATCAGCCTATCAGTATGTATGGGTAATTTTTCTTTGGTCCTTCCAAGCAGTATGGATGGCTGGTCGTATCAGCCTAGCAGTACGAGTGGGTCATTTTTTATGTACTGATGGGACTAGTCCGGACAGTCCATGGTCCTTTGAGTTAAATCCTTCAATTCAGTATGGATAATGCTGATCATATCAGCCTATCAGTACGTATGGGTCGTTTTTTCAAGGCCTGATAGACTAGTCTGGACAGTCTTTGTTCCTTCCAGGCAGTACGGATGACTGATCGTATCAGCCTATAGTACGTATGGGTCATTTTTCATGAACTGATGGGACCATTCTGGATAGTCCATGGTCCGTTGAGTTAAATCCTTCCATTCAGTACAGATAAGGCTGATCATATCAGCCTAACAGGACGTGTGGGTCGATTTTTCATGGCCTGATGGACTAGTCTAGACAGTCCTTGGTTCTTCGAGGCAGTACGGATGGCTGATCGTATCAGCCTATCATTACATATGGGTCATTTTTTATGTACTGATGGGACCAGTACGGACTGTCCTTGGTCCATTGAGTTAAATCCTTCTATTCAGTACGGTTAAGGCTGATCAAATCAGCTTACCAGTACGTATGGGTCGATTTTTCATGGCTTGATGGACCAGTCCGGACAGTTCCTGGTCCATCCAGGCAGTACGGATTGATGATCGTATCAGCCTATCAGTACGTATGTGTTGTTTTTCATATACTGAAAGCACCAATCTGGACAGTCCATGGTCCATTGAGTTAAATCCTTACATTCAGTACGGATAAGGCTGATAATATCAGCCTATCAGTATGTATGGGTCGCATTTTCATGGCCTATTGGACTAGTCTGGACAGTCCTTGGTCCTTCCAGGCAGTACGGATGGCTGACTGTATCAGCCTATCAGTACGTATTGGTCATTGTTCATGTACTGATGGGGCCGGTCCGGACAGTCCATGGTCCGTTGAGTTAAATCCTTCCATTCAGTACGGTTAAGGCTGATCATATCAGCCTATCGGTACATATGTGTCGATTTTCATGGTCTGATGGACCAGTCTTGACAGCCCTTGGTCCACCCAGGCAGTACGGATGGCTGATTGTATCAGCCTATCAGTACGTATGGGTCATTGTTCATGTACTGATGGGGCCAGTCAGGACAGTCCATGGTCCTTTGAGTTAAATCCTTCCATTCAGTACGGATAATGCTGATTATATCATCCTATCAATACGTATGGGTTTATTTTTCATGGCCTGATGGACGAGTCTGGACAGTCTTTGTTCCTTCCAGGCAGTACGGATGGATGATCATATCACCCTATCAGTACATATGGGTCATTTTTCATGTACTGATGGGACCAGTCCGGACAGTCCATGGTCTGTTGTGTTAAAACCTTCCATTCAGTATGGTTAAGGCTGATTATATCAGCCTATCGGTACATATGTGTCGATTTTCATTGTCTGAAGGACCAGCCTTGACAGCCTTTGGTCCATCCAGGCAGTACAGATGGCTGTTAGTATCAGTCTATCAGTACGTATGGGTTATTTTTCATGTACTGATGGGACCAGTCTAGACAGTCCATGGCCTGTTGAGTTAAAAATCCTTCTATTCAGTACAGATAAGGCTTATCATATCAGCCTATCAGTACGTATGAGTTGATATTTCATGGCCTGATGGACCAGTCTGGATAGTTCTTGGTCCTTCCAGGCAGTATGGATGGCTGGTCGTATCAGCCTATCAGTACGTATAGGTCATTTTTTATGTAGTGATGGGACTTGTCCGGACAGTCCATGATCCTTTGAGTTAAATCCTTCCATTCAGTATGGATAAGGCTGATCATATCAGCCTATTAGTACGTATGGGTCGATTTTACAAGGCCTGATGGACCAGTCTGGACAGTCTTTGTTCCTTCCAGGCAGTACGGATGGCTGATCGTATCAGCCTATCAGTATGTATGGGTCATTTTTCATGTACTGATGGGACCAGTCCGGACAATCCATGGTCCGTTAAGCTAAATCCTACCATACAGTACATATATAAGGCCGATCATATCAGCCTATCAGTACGTATGTGTCGATTTTTCATGGCCTGATGGATCAGTCTGGACAGTCCTTTGTCCTTCCAGGCAGTACGGATGGCTGATTGTATCAGCATTTCCGTATGTATGGGTCATTGTTCTTGTACTGATGGGACCAGTCCGGAAAGTCCATGGTCCGTTGAGTTAAATCCTTCCATTCAGTATGGATAAGGCTGATCATATCAGCCTTTTAGGATGTATGGGTCAATTTTTCATGGCCTGATGGACAAGTCTGGACAGTCCTTGGTCCTTCCTCGCAGGACGGATGGCTGATCGTATTAGCCTATCAGTACATATGGGTCATTTTTCATGTACTGATGGGACCAGTCCGGATTGTCCATGGTCCTTTGAGTTAAATCCTTCCATTCAGTACAGATAAGCCTGATCATATCAGCCTATAAGTACATATATGTCATTTTTCATGTCCTGATGGACCAGTCAGGACAGTCCTTGGTCCTTCCAGGCTGTATGGATGGCTGGTCGTATCAGCCTATCAGTACGTATGTGTCATTTTTCATGTCCATGGTCCATTGAGTTAAATCCTTCCATTTAGTACGGATAAGGCTGATCATATCAGCCTATCAGTACGTATGGGTCGCATTTTCATGGCCTATTGGACTAGTCTAGACAGTCCTGGGTCCTTCCAGGGAGTACGGATGGCTGATCGTATCAGCGTATTAGTACGTATGGGTCATTGTTCATGTACTGATGGGGCCAGTCAGGATAGTCCATGGTCCTTTGAGTTAAATCCTTCCATTCAGTACGGATAAGGCTGATCATATCAGCCTATAAGTACGTATGTGTTATTTTTCATGTCCTAATGGACCAGTCTGGACAGTCCTTAGTCCTTCGAGGCAGTATGGATGGCTGGTCGTATCAGCCTATCAGTACGTATGTGTCATTTTTCATATACTGATGTCACCAATCTGGACAGTCCATGGTCCGTTAAGTTAAATCCTACCATTCAGTAAATATAAGGCTGATCATATCAGCCTCTCGGTTTGTATGGGTCAATTTTTCATTGCCTAATGGACCAGTCCGGACAGTCCTTGTTCCATCGAGGCAGTATGGATGGCTGGTTGTATCAGCCTATAGTACGTATGGGTCCCTTTTCATGTACTGATGGGACAATTCTTGACAATCCATGGTCCGTTGAGTTAAATCCTTCCATTCAGTACAGATAAGGCTGATCATATCAGTATGTATGTGTCAATTTTTTATGGCCTGATGGACCAGTCTGGACAGTCCTTTGTCCTTCCAGGCAGTACGGATGGCTGATCTTATCAGCCTATCAGTATGTATGGGTCATTTTTCTTGTACTGATGGAACCAGTCCGGACAGTCCATGGTCCGTTGAGTTAAATCCTTTCATTCAGTACGGATAAGGCTGATCGTATCAGCCTATCAGGACGTATGGGTTGATTTTTCATGGCCTGATGGACTAGTCTAGACAGTCCTTGGTTCTTCGAGGCAGTACGGATGGCTGAACTTATCAGCCAATCAGTACATATGGTCATTTTTCATTTACTGATGGGACCAGTCCGGATAGTCCTTGGTCCGTTAAGTTAAATCCTTCCATTCAGTAGATATAAGGCGGATCATATCATCCTATCAGTACATATGGAACAATTTTTCATGGCCTGATGGACAAGTCTGGACAGTCCTTGGTCCTTCCAGGCAGTATGGATGGCTGATCGTATCAGCCTATTAGTACGTATGGGTCATTGTTCATGTACTGATGGGGCCAGTCAGGACAGTCAATGGTCCTTTGAGTTAAATCATTCCATTCAGTACAGATAAGGGTGATCATATCAGCCTATCAGTACGTATGTGTCATGTCCTGATGGACCAGTCTGGACAGCCCTTGCTCCTTCCAGGGAGTATGGATGGCTGGTCGTATCAGCCTATCAGTACATATGTGTCATTTTTCATATACTAATGGCGCCAATCTGGACAGTCCATGGTCCGTTCAGTTAAATCCTACCATTCAGTACATATAAGGCTGATCATATCAGCCTATCAGTACGTATAGGTCAATTTTTCATTGCCTAACGGACCAGTCCGGACAGTCCTTGGTCCATCGAGGCAGTACATATGGCTGATCGTATCAGCCTATAGTCTGTATGGGTCATTTTCTATGTACTGATGGGACCATTGTGGCCAGTCCATGGTCCGTTGAGTTAAATACTTCCATTCAGTACAGATAAGTCTGATCATATCAGCCTTTCAGTACGTATGTGTCGATTTTTCATGGCCTGATGGATCAGTTTGGACAGTCCTTTGTCCTTCGAGACAGTACGGATGGCTGATCGTATCAGCCTATCCGTATGTATGGGTCATTTTTCTTGTACTGATGGGACCAGTCCGGACAGTCCATGGTCCGTTGAGTTCACTACAAAAAAAATCTACATTGATAGCAGATTGTTATAGCACGTTTTACTGAATTGCTATCGTAGATGATAAAAAAAAAAGAATATTATATAATAGCATTAGATAAATGCTATAATATAATGGAACCTAAAATAACATTTGATTAATGCTATTTTGAAAATTAAGTGAGCGGGAAAATAAAATTATTGATTTCGTCAATACTTAACGAAAAATTAGATTTGAGCGCTAAAAACATTATTTAAGCGGCTACGATAATTCTATCAAAGACATATAATAGCATTCTTTTAATGCTAAGAAAATGTATTCGAATCCCTAAACCCTAAAAATGGGTTTTAAACCCTAAACTCGAAAGACATACTTTGGAAATCTAATATTTTCAGATTATAACTTCAAATCTTAAAATTAAACTCAAAATTTAATCTTTTTAATCTTAAACTATAATTTCCTAAACACAAAATCTTTAATCAAACTCTATCCTAAATCCTAACTTCAAACATAAATTATATATTCAATACTCTAAATACAAACTTCAAATCTAAATTATTAAAAATATAACTAAAAATCTTATATCTAGTTTTCAAATCTATTATTTTCATTTTTAATCCAAAATACTAAACTTTAAATCTAAACTTCATATTCCAACATCCAAATCTTAAATCACAAATTAAACTAAACTTTACTCTTAATAATAAATTTTTATAAACCATAAAATTTTAATTTAAATCTTTTAAACTTTTGAATCAAACATACAAATTTATAAACAAGTTATAAACCACAAAACTACCAAACCGTATATCTAAATTCCGAACCCTATTCCCCAAACACCAAATATACTTCAAGTCTACTATGTACTAGATCAAAATTTATAAATATACATATTAAATTTAATGTTTTCCAACTTAAACACTAAATCTTAACACATAAGTTACAAATTACAAATAAAATTTTAATACTATATACCAATATCAATCACAAAGTTTAAAATTTTATATTTTAATCTAAACAATTTAAATTGTAAATTCTAATTCTTAGTTTTTTTTTCTCAAAATAATTTATATTTACAAAAATTTATCATAAATATTTTATATATTAAAAAAATAGAATAAGAAATCAATGGTGTTAAAAAGGAATAGGAAAACAAATACATAACATCTGATTGGCCAACATAAAGTAGCCTATGACATAGAAGGGTGAGGATCATGCTTTCTGTAACCACAACCATTGATAAAAATGAATCCAACGGACCAAAATGCATTAAGGTAAAAACACACACTTTTTCTTTCTCTCCACTTACCTCTTCGTAACCTCTATCTCTCATTCCATCTCCCTGAATCCAAACTGTCTCAACAAACAATACCATCACCTCCGACAACATTATCTCAATTTTTACCTATTTGTTTTCCACTTCTCTACCTGATTACTCTTTTTATTTTTATCTATTCTCAAAGTTTTTTTCTTTTTTCAGATGCAGATTCAAAACAAGAAGAAGATATGAAACAGATCGGGAGGAAAGAGGCAGAAGAAGCTTGACAGCAGAGAATGTAGAAGAATCTTGATGGTGGAGGAAGCATAAGAAGCCTGATGGCGGAGAAGGCGTGGCGAGAATATCAATTCGTCGCTCAGCCGTAACACCGGTGGCTCTACCACCAGGTTGAGTCCTCGCTTCAGCCATGGCATTTGGAGCCGGTGTCGGTGTAAAAGCTGATGGAGGTGATGACGTCTCGTGGATTGTGTCTGGAGTCTATCTTTTTTTTTCAGGTTTAGATTTTTTTAGATTAGGTTTATTGTAAACCAACTCCAATTGTGGTGGTTTGACTTTAGTTTTTAATTTTTGGTTTAGTTTTGTAAACCAAAATTTATTGTAAACTAATTTTAATTATAAATAAAATTTGTTTTATTTTTAATTATAAGACAATTTTTAATTTAATTTTTAATTAATTAATTTTTAATAATAATTATTTTTGGTTTATTATAGCATAAAAATATGAATCATAATTAATTTATAACAGAAAAATAATGATACAGTTAAAGTTAATAACATCATCAAAATATTGCTATCGTATCTGCATATTTCGTAACGTTTGAAAAATGCTATCGTAAAGAGGGTACATACGATGGCTGCCGATGACATAGCATTTACGAATTCGCTATGAAACAGCTACTATAACATATTTTCAGCGCTAAGAATGTACATATTTCTTGTAGTGGTTAAATCCTTCCATTCAGTATAGATAAGACTGATCATATCAGCCTATCAGGATGTATGGGTCGATTTTTCATGGCCTGATGGACAAGTCTGGACAGTGCTTGGTCCTTCCAGGCAGGACGGATGGCTGATCGTATCAGCCTATCAATACATATGGGTCATTTTTCATGTACTGATGGGACCAGCCTGGATTGTCCATGGTCCTTTGAGCTAAATCCTTCCATTCAGTAGAGATAAGCCTGATCATATCAGCATGTCAGTATGTATGTGTCATTTTTCATGTCCTGATGGACCAGTCTGGACAGTCCTTGGTCCTTCCAGGCAGTATGGATGGCTTGTCGTATCAGCCTATCAGTACGTATGTGTCATTTTTCATATACTGATGGCACCAATCTCGACAGTCCATGGTCCATTGAGTTAAATCCTTCCATTCAGTACGGATAAGGCTGATCATATCAGCCTATCAGTACGTATGGGTCACATTTTCATGGCCTATTGGACTAGTCTAGACAGTCCTTAGTCCTTCGAGGCAGTACAGAGGGCTTATCGTATCAGCCTATTAGTACGTATGGGTCATTGTTCATGTATTGATGGGGCCAGTCAGGATATTCCATGGTCCTTTGAGTTAAATCTTTCGATTCAGTACGGATAAGGCTGATCATATCAGCCTATCAGTACATATGTGTCATTTTTCATGTCTGGATGGACCAGTCTGGACAGTCCTTGGTCCTTCCATGCAGTATGGATGGCTTGTCTTATCAGCCTATCAGTACATTTGTGTCATTTTCATATACTGATGTCACCAATCTGGAAAGTCCATGGTCCGTTAAGTTAAATCCTACCATTCAGTACATATAAGGCTGATCATATCGGCCTATCAGTTCGCATGGGTCAATTTTTCATTCCTTAATGGACCAGTCCGGACAGTCCTTGGTCCATCGAGGCAGTACGGATGGCTGGTCGTATCAGCCTATAGTACGTATGGGTCATTTTTCATGTATTGGTGGGACAATTCTGGACAGTCCATGGTCCGTTGAGTTAAATCCTTCCATTCGGTACAAATAAGGCTGATCATATCAGCCTATTAGTACGTATATGTCAATTTTTTATGGTCTGATGGACCAGTTTGGACAGTCCTTTGTCCTTCCAGGCAGTACGGATGGCTGATCTTATCAGCCTATCAGTATCTATGGGTCATTTTTCTTGTACTGATGGGACCAGTCCGGACAGTCCATGGTCCGTTGAGTTAAATCCTTCAATTCAGTACGGATAAGGCTGATCATATCAGCCTATCAGGACGTATGGGTCGATTTTTTATGGCCTGATGGACTAGTTTAGACAGTCCTTGGTCCTTCCAGGCAGTACGGATGGTTGATCGTATCAGCCTATCAGTACATATGGGTCATTTTTCATGTACTGATGGGACCAGTCCGGACAGTCCATGGTCCTTTGAGTTAAATCCTTTCATTCAGTATGGATAAGGCTGATCATATCACCATATCAGTACATATGGGTCAATTTTTCATGGCCTGATGGACCAATTTGGATAGTCCTTGGTCCTTCCAGGCAGTATGAATGGCTGGTCGTATCAGCCTATCAGTACATATGGGTCATTTTTCATGTACAGATGGGACTAGTCCGGACAGTCCATGGTTCTTTGAGTTAAATCAATCCATTCAGTACGGATAAGGCTGATCATATCAGCCTATCAGTACGTACGGGTCGATTTTTCATGGCCTGATGGACCAGTCTGGACATTCTTGTCCAGGCAGTACGGATGGCTGATCATATCAGCCTATAATTACGTATGGGTCATTTTTCATTTACTGATGGGACCAGGATAGACAGTCCTTGGTCCGTTAAGTTAGATCATTTTATTCAGTAGATATAAGGCTGATCATATCATCCTATGATTACGTATGGGTCAATTTTTCATGGCCTGATGGACCAGTCCGGACATTCCTTGGTCCATCTAGGCAGTACGGATGGTTGATTGTATCAGCTTATAGTACGTATGGGTCGATTTTTCATGGCCTTATGGACCAGTCTGGACAGACTTTGTTCCTTCCAGGCAGTATGGATGGCTGATCATATCAGCCTATCAGTACGTATGGGTCATATTTCATTTACTGATGGGACCAGTCCGGATAGTCCTTGGTTCATTAAGTTAAATCCTTCCATTTAGTAGATATAAGGCTGATCATATCATCCTATGAGTACGTATGGGTCATTGTTCATGTATTGATGGGGCCAGTCAGGATATTCCATGGTCCTTTGAGTTAAATCTTTCGATTCAGTACGGATAAGGCTGATCATATCAGCCTATCAGTACATATGTGTCATTTTTCATGTCTGGATGGACCAGTCTGGACAGTCCTTGGTCCTTCCATGCAGTATGGATGGCTTGTCTTATCAGCCTATCAGTACATTTGTGTCATTTTCATATACTGATGTCACCAATCTGGAAAGTCCATGGTCCGTTAAGTTAAATCCTACCATTCAGTACATATAAGGCTGATCATATCGGCCTATCAGTTCGCATGGGTCAATTTTTCATTCCTTAATGGACCAGTCCGGACAGTCCTTGGTCCATCGAGGCAGTACGGATGGCTGGTCGTATCAGCCTATAGTA
>MU107373.1:14923-44432 GCA_012274485.2 Sinapis alba
AGTAGATATAAGGCTGATCATATCATCCTATGAGTACGTATGGGTCAATTTTACATGGCCTGATGGACCAGTCCGGACATTCCTTGGTCCATCTAGGCAGTACGGATGGTTGATCGTATCAGCTTATAGTACGTATGGGTCGATTTTTCATGGCCTTATGGACCAGTCTGGACAGACTTTGTTCCTTCCAGGCAGTACGGATGGCTGATCATATCAGCCTATCAGTATGTATGGGTCGATTTTTCATGGCCTGATGGACCAGTCTGGACAGTCCTTGGTCCTTCCAGGCAGTATGGATCACTGGTCGTATCAGCCTATCAGTGCGTATGGGTCATTTTTCATGTACTGATGGGACTAGTCCGGACTGTCCTTGGTTCTTTGAGTTAAATCCTTCCATTCAGTACGGATAAGGCTGATCATATCAGCCTATCAAGACGTATTGGTCGATTTTCCATGGCCTGATGGACAAGTCTGGACAGTCCTTGGTCCCTCCAGGCAGTACGGATGGCTGATCGTATCAGCCTATTAGTATGTATGGGTCATTGTTCATGGACTGATGGGGCCAGTCAGGACAGTCCATAGTCCTTTTAGTTAAATCCTTCCATTCAGTACGGATAAGGCTGATCATATCAGCTTATCAGTACGTATGTGTCATGTCCTGATGGACCAGTCTGCACAGCCCTTAGTCCTTCCAGGTAGTATGGATAGCTGGTCGTATCAGCCTATCAGTACGTATGTGTCATTTTTCATATACTGATGGAACCAATCTGGACAGTCCATGGTCCGTTCAGTTAAATCCTACCATTCAGTACATATCAGCCTATCAGTACGTATGAGTCAATTTTTCATTGCCTAATGGACCAGTCTTGACAGTCCTTTGTCCATCGAGGCAGTACAAATGGCTTATCTTATCAGGCTATCATTACGTATGGGTCGATTTTTCATACCCTGATGGACCCGTCTTGACAGTCCTTGGTCCTTCTAGGCAGTAACGATGGCTCATCGTATCAGCCTATCAGTACGTATGGGTCAATTTTCATGTACTGATGGGACCAGTCCGGACAGTCCATGGTCCGTTAAGTTAAATCCTTCCATTCAGTACGGATAAGGCTGATCATATCAGCCTATCAAGACGTACTGGTCGATTTTTCATGGCCTGATGGACTAGTATGGACAGTCCTTAGTCCTTCTAGGCAGTACGGATGGCTGATTGTGTCAGCCTATTAGTATGTATGGGTCATTTTTCATGTACCGAAGGGACCAGTCTAGAGAGTCCATGGTCCTTTGAGTTAAATCCTTCCATTCAGTGCGGTTAAGGCTGATCATATCAGCCTATCGGTACATATGTGTCGATTTTCATAGTCTGATGGACCAGTCTTGACAGTCCTTTGTCCTTCCAGGCAATACGGATGGCTGATCGTATAAGCCTATCAGTACGTATGGGTCAATTTTCATGTACTGATGGGACCAGTCTGGACAAGCCATTGTACTTTGAGTTAAATCCTTTCATTCAGTGTGGATAAGTCTGATCATATCAGCCTAACAGTATGTACGGGTCAAGTTTTCATGGCCGGATGGACCTGTACGGACAGTCCTTGGTCCTCCCAGGCAGTACGGATGGCTGATCGTATCAGCCTATCAGTACGTATGGGTCATTTTTCATGTACTGATGGGACCAGTCCGGACAGCATGGTCCGTTGATTTAAATCCTTCTACTTAGCACAAAGAAGGCTGATCATATCAGCCTATCAATACTTATGGGTCGATTTTTCATGGCCTGATGAACCAGTCTGGATCGTCTTTGTTCCTTCCAGGCTGTACGGATGGCTGATCGTATCACTCTATCAGTACGTATGGGTCATTTTTCATGTACTGATGGGACCAATCCGGACTGTCCATGGGCTGTTGAGTTAAATCCTTCTATTCAGTACGGTTAAGGCTGATCATATCAGCATATCAATACATATTTGTCAATTTTCATAGTCTGATGGACCAGTCTTGATAGCCCTTTGTCCTTCCAGGCAGTACGGATGGCTGATCGTATCAGCCTATCAGTACGTATACGTCATTTTTCATGTACTGATAGGACTAGTCCGGACAGTCCTCGGTCCGTTTAGTCAAATCCTCCCATTCAGTATGGATAAGTCTGGACAGTCCTTGGTCCTTCTAGGCAGTACGGATGGCTGATCGTATCAGTCTATCAGTACGTATAGGTCAATATTTCATGGCCTTATGGACCAGTCTGGACAGTCTATGTTCCTTCGAGGCAGTACGGATGGCTGATCGTATCAGCCTATCAGTACGTATGGGTCATTTTTCATGTACTGATGGGACCAGTCCAGACAGTCCATCGTCCGTTGAGTTGAATCCTTCCATTCAGTACGCTTAAGGCTGATCATATCAGCATATTAGTATATGTGGGTCGATTATTCATGGTCTGATAGACCAGGCTGGACAGTCCTTGGTCCATCCAGGCAGTACATATGGCTTATCGTATTAGCCTATCAGGACGTTTGGGTCCTTTTTCATGTACTGATGGGACCAGGATAGACAGTCCATGGTCCGTTGAGTTAAATTCTTTCACTCAGTACAAATAAGGCTGATCATATCAACCTATGAACCCGTATGCGTCCTGATGGACCAGTCTGGACAGTCCTTGGTCCTTCCAGGCAGTACGGATTGCTGATCCTATCAGCCTATCAGTATGTATGGGTCATTTACATGTACTGATGGGACCAGTCCGCACACTCCATGGTCCGTTGAGTTAAATCCTTCTATTCAATACGGATAAGGCTGATCATATCAGCATATAAGTACGTATGGGTCTATTTTGCATGGCCTGAGTGACCAGTCTAGGCAATCCTTGGTCCTTCCAGGCAGTACGGATGGCTGATCGTATCAGCCTATCCGTACGTATGTGTCAATTTTCATGTACTGATGGGACCTGTCTGGACAAGCCATTGTACTTTGAGTTAAATCCTTTCATTCAGTGCGGATAAGTCTGATCATATCAGCCTATCAGTAGGTATGGGTCAAGTTTTCATGGCCGGATGGACCTGTCCGGACAGTCCTTGGTCCTCCCAGGCAGTACGGATGGATGATCGTATCAGCCTATCAGTACGGATAGGTCATTTTTTATGTATTGATGGAACCAATCTGGACAGTCCATGGTCCGTTGAGTGAAATCCTTCCATTCAGTACGGATAAGGCTAATCATATCAGCCTATCAGTACGTATGGGTCGATTTTTCATGGCCTATTGGACTAGTTTGGACAGTCCTTGGTCCTTCCAGGCAGTACGGATGGCTGATCGTATCAGCCTATCAGTACGTATGGGTCATTTTTCATGTACTTTTGGGACCAGTCAGGACAGCATGGTCCGTTGAGTTAAATCCTTATACTCAGCACAGATAAGGCTGATCATATCAGCCTATCAGTACGTATGGGTCGATTTTTCATGGCCTGATGGACCAGTCTTTTGACAGTCGTTTATCCTTCCAAGCAGTACGGATGTCTGATAGTATCAGCCTATCAGTACGTATGGGTCATTTTTCATATACTGATGGGACCTGTCTAGACTGTCCATGGTCCGTTGAGTTCAATACTTCTACTCAGTACGGATAAGGCTGATAATATCAGCCTATCAGTATGTATGGGTCGATTTTTCGTGGCCTGATGGACCATTCGGGACAGTCCTTTGTCCTTCCAGGCAGTACGGATGGCTGATCGTATAAGCCTATCAGTACGTATGGGTCATTTTTCATGTGCTGATGGGACAAGTCAGAACAGTCCATGGTTGGTTGAGTTAAATCCTTCAATTCAGTACGGTTAAGGGTGATCATATCAGTCTATCAGTACGTATGAGTTGATTTTTTCATGGCTTAATGGACCAGTCTGGATAGTTCCTGGTTCATCCAGGCAGTACGGATGGCTGATCATATCTGCCTATCAGTACGTATGGGTCAATTTTTCATGGCCTATTGGACTAGTTTGGACAGTCCTTCGTCCTTCCAGGTAGTACGGATGGCTGATCGTATCAGCCTATCAGTACGTATGGGTTGATTTTTCATGGGCCTATGGACTAGTCTGGACAGTCTTTGTTCCGTCCAGGCAGTACGGATGGCTGATCGTTATCAGCCTATCAGTATGTACGGGTCATTTTTAATATACTGATGGGACCAATCCAGACAGTCCATGGTCCGTTGAGTTATATCCTTCCATTCAGTACGGTTAAGGCTGATCATATCAGCTTATGAGTACATATGGGTCGATTTTTCATGGCTTGATGGACCAGTCTTGACAGTCCCTGGTCTTTCCAGGCAGAACGGATAGCTAATCGTATCAGCCTATCAGTATATATGGGTAATTTTCATGTACTGATGGGTCCAGTCTGGACAGTCCATGGTCTGTTGAGTTAAATCATTCCATTCAGTACGGATAAGGCTGATCATATCAGCCTATCAGTATGTATGGGTCGCTTTTTCATGGCCTGATGGACCATTCTGGACAGTCCTTTGTCCTTCCAGGCAGTAAGGATGGCTGATCGTATCAGCCTATCAGTACGTATGGGTCATTTTTCATGTGCTGATGGGACAAGTCAGAACAGTCCATGGTCCGTTGAGTTAAATCCTTCAATTCAGTACGGTTAAGGGTGATCATATCAGCTTATCAGTACGTATGAGTTGATTTTTTCATGTACTGTTGGGACCAGTCCGGACAGCATGGTCCGTTGAGTTAAATCCTTATACTCAGCACAGATAAGGCGGATCATATCAGCCTGTCAGTACGTATGGGTCGATTTTTCATGGCCTCATGGACCAGTCTGGACAGTCGTTTGTCCTTCCAAGCTGTACGGATGTCTGATTGTATCAGCCTATCAGTACGTATGGGTCATATTTCATGTACTGATGGGACCTGTCTAGACTGTCCATTGTCCGTTGAGTTAAATACTTCTACTCAGTACGGATAAGGCTGATTATATCAGCCTATCAGTATGTAGGGGTCAATTTTTCATGGCCTGATGGACTAGTTTAGACAGTCCTTTGTCCTTCCAGGCAGTACGGATGGCTGATCGTATCAGCTTATCAGTATGCATGGGTAATTATTTATGTGCTGATGGGACAAGTCAGAACAGTCCATGGTCCGTTGAGTTAAATCCTTCAATTCAGTACGGTTAAGGGTGATCATATCAGTCTATCAGTACGTATGAGTTGATTTTTTCATGGCTTGATGGACCAGTCTGGATATTTCCTGGTTCATCCAGGCAGTACAGATGGCTGATCATATCAGCCTATCCTGTACGTATGGGTCATTTTCCATGAACTAATGGCACCAATCGGGACAGTCCATGGTCCGTTGAGTTAAATCCTTTCATTCAGTTCGGATAGGCTGATCAGTCCATATGGGTCGATTTTTCATGGCCTATTGGCCTAGTCTGGACAGTCCTTGGTCCTTCCAGGCAGTAATGATGGCTGATCGTATCAGCCTATCAGTACGTATGGGTCAATTTTCATGTATTGATGGAACCAATCTGGACAGTCCATGGTCCGTTGAGTGAAATCCTTCCATTCAGTATGGATAAGGCTAATCATATCAGCCTATCAGTACGTATGGGTCGATTTTTCATGGCCTATTGGACTAGTTTGGACAGTCCTTGGTCCTTCCAGGCAGTACGGATCGCTGATCGTATCAGCCTATCAGTACATATGGGTCGATTTTTCTTGGCCCTATGGACTAGTCTGGACAGTCTTTGTTCCTTCAAGGCAGTACGGATGGCTGATCGTTATCAGCCTATGAGTATGTATGTGTCATTTTTCATATACTGATGGGACAAATCCGGACAGTCCATGGTCCGTTGAGTTAAATCCTTCCTTTCAGTACGATTAAGGCTGATCATATCAGCTTATGAGTACGTATGGGTCATTTTTCATGTACTGATGGGACCAGTACAGACAGTCCTCGGTCCATTGAGTCAAATCCTCCCATTCAGTATGGATAAGGATGATCATATCAGCCTGTCAGTATGTATGGGTCTATTTTTCATTGTCTGATGGACCAGCCTGGATAGTATGGGTCATTATTCATGTACTAATGGGACCAGTCTGGACAAGTCTGGACAGTCCATGGTCTGTTGAGTTAAATCCTTTCATTCAGTACATATAAGGTTGATCATATCAGCTTATCATACGTATGGGTTGATTTTTCATGTTCCAATAGACCATTCCGGACGGTCCTTGATCCATCCAGGCAATACGTATTGCTGATCGTATCAGCCTATAGTACGTATGGGTCATTTTTCATGTATTGATGGGACCATTCTGGACAGTCCATGGTCCTTTGAGTTAAATCCATCCATTCAGTACATATAAGGCTGGTCATATCATCCTATCAGTACATACGGGTTAATTTTTCATGGCCTGATGGACCAGTCTGGACAGCCCTTTGTCCTTCTAGGCAGTAAGGATGGCTGATTGTATCAGCCTATCAGTATGTATGGGTCATTTTTCATGTACTGATGGGACCAGTCCGGACAGTCCATGGTATGTTAAGTTAAATCCTTCCATTCAGTACGGATAAGGCTGATCATATCAGCCTATCAAGACGTATGGGTTAATTATTCATGGCCTGATGGACCAGTCTGGACAGTCCTTGGTCCCTCCAGGCTGGACGGATGGCTGATCGTATCAGCCTATCAGTATATATGGGTCATTTTTTATGTACATATGAGACCAGTCCGGACAGTCCATGGTCTGTTGAGTTAAATCATTCCATTCAAAACGGTTAAGGCTGATCATATCAGCCTATAGTACGTATGGGTCGATTTTTCATGGGTTGATGGACCAGTCTGGATAGTTCCTGGTCCATCCAGGAAGTACGGATGGTTAATCGTATCAGCCTATCAGTACGTATGGGTATTTTTTGATGTACTGATGGCACCAATCTGGGCAGTCCATGGTCCGTTGAGTTAAATCCTTCAATTCAGTACAGATAAGGCTAATCATATCAGCCTATCAGTACGTCTGGGTCGATTTTTGATGGCCTATTAGACTAGTCTGGACAGTCCTTTTTCCTTCTAGGCAGTACGGAGGGCTGATCGTATCAGCCTGTCAGTACGTATGGGTCATTTTTCAGGTACTGATGGGACCAGTCCAGACAGCATGGTTCGTTGAGTTAAATCCTTCTATTCAGTACAGATAAGGTTGATCATATCAGCCCATTAGTACGTATGGGTCGATTTTTCATGGACTGATGGACCAGTCTAGAACGTCTTTTGTCCTTCTAAGCAGTATGGATGGCTGATCGTATCAGCCTATCAGTACGTATGGGTCATTTTTCATGTACTGATGGGACCAGTCAGGACAGTCCTAAGTCCGTTGAGTAAAATCCTCCCATTATGTATGGACAAAGCTGATCATATCAGCCTATCAGTATGTATGGGTCGATTTTTCATTGTCTGATGGACCAGCCTGGATAGTCCTTGGTCCATCCAGGCAGTACGAATGGCTGATTGTATCAGCCTATCAAGACGTATGGGTCATTTTTCATGTACTAATGGGACCAGTCTGGACAAGTCTGGACAGTCCATGGTCCGTTGAGTTAAATCCTTTCATTCAGTACATATATGGTTGATCATATCAGCCTATCATACGTATGGGTTGATTTTTCATGTTCTGATAGACCAGTCCCGACGGTCCTTGATTCATCCAGGCAGTACGGATTGCTGATCGTATCAGCCTATAGTACGTATGGGTCATTTTTCATGTACTGATGGGACCATTCTGGAGAGTCCATGGTCCTTTGAGTTAAATCCATCCATTCAGTATATATAAGGCTGATCATATCATCCTATTAGTACGTACGGGTCAATTTTTCATGGCCTAATGGACCAGTCTAGAGAGTCCTTTGTCCTTCCATGCAGTACGGATGGCTGATCGTATCAGCCTATCACTACGTATGGGTCATTTTTCATGTACTGATGGGACCAGTCTGGACAGTACATGGTCAGTTGAGTTCAATCCTTCCATTCAGTACTGATAAGGCTAATCATATCAGCCTATCAGTACGTATGGGTCGATTTTTCATGGCTTATTGGACTAGTCTGGACAGTCCTTGGTCCTTCCAGGCAGTACGGATGGCTGATCGTATCAGCCTATCAGTACATATGGGTCATTTTTCATGTACTGATGGGACCAGTCCGGACAGCATGGTCCGTTGAGTTAAATACTTATATTCAGTACAGATAAGGCTGATCATATCAGCCTATTAGTACGTATGGGGCGATTTTTCATTGCGTGATGGACCAGTCTGGAAAGTCCTTTGTCTTTCCAGGCAGTATGGATGGCTGATCGTATCAGCCTATAAGTACGTATGGGTCATTTTTTATGTACTGATGGGACCAGTCCAGACAGTCCTCGGTCCGTTGAGTCAAATCCTCCCATTCAATATGGATAAGGCTGATCATATCAGCCTATCAGTATATATGGGTCGATTTTTCATTGTCTGATGGACCAGCCTAAATAGTCCTTGGTCCATCCAGGAAGTACGGATGGCTGATCGTATCAGCCTATCAGGACGTATGGGTCATTTTTCATGTACTAATAGGACCAGTCCAGACAAGTCTAGACAGTCCATGGTCTGTTGAGTTAAATCCTTTCATTCAGTACACATAAGCTTGATCATATCAGCCTATCATACGTATTGGTTGATTTTTCATGTTCTGATAGACCAGTCCCCACGGTCCTTGATCCCTTCAGGCAGTACGGATTGCTTATCGTATCAGTCTATTGTACGTAGGGGTGATGTTTCATGTACTGATGGGACAATTCTTGACAGTCCATAGTCCTTTGAGTTAAATCCATCCATTCATTACGGATAAGGCTGATCATATCAGACTATCAGGCTGTATGGGTCGATTTTTCTTGGCCTGATGGACCAGTCTGGACAGTCCTTGGTCCTTCCAGGCAGGATGGATGGCTAATCGTATCGCCTATCAGTACATATGGGTCATTTTTCATGTACTAATGGGACCAGTCAGGACAGTCCATGGTCCGTTGAGATAAATCCTTTCATTCAGTATGGTTAAGGCTGATCATATTAGTGTATCAGTACATATGTGTTGAGTTTTTCACGGCCTGATGGACCAGTCTGGAAAGTTCCTTGTCCATCCAGGTAGTACGAATGGCTGATCGTATCAGCCTATCAGTACGTATGGGTAATTATTCATGTACTGATGGCACCAATCTGGACAGTCCATGGTCCGTTGAGTTAAATCTTCCATTCAGTACGGATAAGGCTGATCATATCAGCCTATCAGTACGTATGGGTCGATTTTTCATGGACTATTGGATTAGTCTAGACAGTCCTTGGTCCTTCCAGGCAGTACAGATGGCTGATCGTATCAGCCTATCAATACGTATGGGTCAATTTTTCATGGCCTGATGGACCAGTCTGGAGAGTCTTTGTTCCTTCCAGGCAGTACGGATTGCTGATCGTATCAGCCTATCAGTACGTATGAGTCTTTTTCATGTACTGATGGGACCAGTCCGGACAGTCCATGGTACGTTGAGTTAAATCCTTCCAGGCAGTACGGATGGCTGATCGTATCAGCCTATCAGTACATATGGTTCATTTTTCATGTACAGATGGGACCAGTCAAGACAGTCCATGGTCCGTAAAGTTAAATCCTTCCATTCAGTAAGGATAAGGCTGATAATATCAGCCTCTCAAGACGTATGGGTCGATTTTGCATGGCCTGATGGACCAGTCTGGACAGTCCTTGGTTCTTCCAGGCAAGACGGATGGGTGATCGTATCAGCCTATCAGTACATATGGGTCATTTTTCATGTAGTAATGGAACCTGTCAGGACAGTCCATGGTCTACTTAGTTAAATCCTTCCTTTCAGTGTAGTTAAGGCTGATCATATCGGCATATCAGTACATATAGGTTTATTTTTTCATGGCTTGATGTTTATTCTATCAATACGTATGGGTCATTTTTCATGTACTGATGGAACCAGTCTGAACAGTCCATGGTCCATTGAGTTAAGTCCTTCGGTTTAGTACGGATAAGGCTGATCATATCAGCCTATCTGTATGTATGGGTCGGATTTTCATGGTCTGATGGACCACTCTGGACAGTCCTTGGTCCTTCCAGGCAGTACGGATGGCTGATCGTATCATCCTATCAGTACGTATGGGTAATTTTTCATGTACTGATGGCACCAATCTGGACAGTCCAAGGTCCGTTGAGTTAAATCCTTCCATTCAGTACGGATAAGGCTGATCATATCAGCCTATCAGTACGTACGGGTCGATTTTTAATGGACTATTGGACTAGTCTTGACAGTCCTTTGTCCTTCCAGGCAGTACACATGGCTGATCGTATCAGCCTATCAGTACGATGGGTAATTTTTCATGTACTGATAGCACCTATCTGGACAGTCCATGGTCCGTTGAGTTAAATATTTCCATTCAGTACGGATAAAGCTGATCATATCAGCCTATCAATACGTATGGGTCGATTTTTCATGGTCTATTGGACTACTCTAGACAGTCCTTGGTCCTTCCAGGCAGTACAGATGGCTGATCGTATCAGCCTATCAGTACGTATGGGTCAATTTTTCATGGCCTGATGGACCAGTCTGGACAGTCTTTGTTCCTTCCAGGCAGTACGGATTGTTGATCGTATCAGCCTATCAGTACGTATGAGTCATTTTTTATGTATTGATGGGACCACTCCGGACAGTCCATGGTACGTTGAGATAAATCCTTCCATTCAGGACGGATGGCTGATCGTATCAGCCTATCAGTACATATGGGCACTTTTCATGTACTAATGGGACCAGTCCAGACAGTCCATGGCCGTTAAGTTAAATACTTCCATTCAGTACGGTTAAGGCTGATCATATCAGCCTCTCCGTACGCATGGGTCGATTTTTCATGGTCTGATGGACCATCCTAGACAGTCCTTGGTCCATCCAGGCAATAAGGATGGATTATCATATCAGCCTATCAGAAAGTATGGGTCATTTTTCACGTACTAATGGGACCAGTCTTGACAGTCTATGGTCCGTTAAGTTAAATCCTTCCATTCAGTACATATAAGGCTGATCATATCAGCTTATCAGACGTATGGGTCGATTTGTCATGGCCTGATGGCCAGTCCGAACGTCCTTGGTCCATCCAGGCAGTACGGATTGCTGATCGTATCAGCCTATAGTACGTATGGGTCATTTTTCATGTACTGATGGGACCATTTTGAACAGTCCATTGTCTGTTGAGTTAAATCCTTCCATTCAGTAAAGATAAGGATGATCGTATCAGCCTATCAGTACGTATGGGTTATTTTCATGTACTGATGGGACCAGTCCGGACAGTCCTCGGTCCGTTGAGTCAAATCCTCCCATTCAATATGGATAAGGCTGATCATATCAGCCTATCAGTATGTATGGGTCGATTTTTCATTGTCTGATGGACCAGCCTAAATAGTCCTTGGTCCATCCAGAAAGTACAGATGGCTGATCTTATCAGCCTATCATGTACTAATGGGACCAGTCTGGACAAGTCTGGACATTCCATGGCCTGTTGAGTTAAGCTTGATCATATCAGCCTATCATACATAGGCGTTGATTTTTCATGTTCTGATAGACCAGTCCCGACGGTCCTTGATACATCCAGGCAGTACGGATTGCTTATTGTATCAGCCTATAGTACGTATGGGTGATTTTTCATGTACTGATGGGACAATTCTGGACAGTCCATGGTCCTTTGAGTTAAATCCATCCATTCAGTACATATAAGGCTGATCATATCATCCTATCAATACGTACGGTTCAATTTTTCATGGCCTGATGGACCACTCTGGAAAGTCCTTTGTCCTTCCAGGCAGTACGGATAGCTGATCGTATCAGCCTATCAGTACGTATGGGTCATTTTTATGTACTGATGGGACCAGGCCGGACAGTCCATGGTATGTTGAGTTAAATCCTTCCATTCAGTATGGATAAGGCTGATCATATCAGCCTATCAGGATGTATGGGTCGATTTTTCATGGCCTGATGGACCAGTCTGGACAGTCCTTGGTCCTTCCAGGCAGGACGAATGGCTGATCGTATCAGCCTATCAGTAGATATGGGTCATTTTTCATGTACTAATGGGACCAGTCAGGACAGTCCATGGTCCGTTGAGTTAAATCCTTCCATTCAGTATGGTTAAGGCTGATTATATCAATGTATCAGTACATATGGGTTGAGTTTTTCATGGCTTGATGGACCAGTCTGGAAGGTTCCTTGTCCATCCAGGCAGTACGGATGGCTTATCGTATCAGCCTATCAGTACGTATGGGTAATTTTTCATGTACTGATGGCACCAATCTGGACAGTCCATGGTCCGTTGAGTTAAATCCTTCCATTCAGTGCGGATAAGGCTGATCATGTCAGCCTATCAGTACGTATGGGTCGATTTTTCATGGACTATTGGACTAGTCTAGACAGTCATTGGTCCTTCCAGACAGTACAGATGGCTGATCGTATCAGCCTATCAGTACGTATGGATCAATTTTTCATGGCCTAATGGACCAGTTTGGACAGTCTTTGTTCCTTCCAGGCAGTACGGATTACTGATCGTATCAGCCTATCAGTACGTATGAGTCATTTTCATGTACTGATGGGACCAGTCCGGACAGTCCATGGTACGTTGAGTTAAATCCTTCCATTCATGACGGATGGCTGATCGTATAAGCCTATCAGTACATNTCAATTTTTCATGGCCTAATGGACCAGTTTGGACAGTCTTTGTTCCTTCCAGGCAGTACGGATTACTGATCGTATCAGCCTATCAGTACGTATGAGTCATTTTCATGTACTGATGGGACCAGTCCGGACAGTCCATGGTACGTTGAGTTAAATCCTTCCATTCATGACGGATGGCTGATCGTATAAGCCTATCAGTACATATGGGTCATTTTTCATGTACAAATGGGACCAGTCCAGACAGTCCATGGCCTTTAAGTTAATATTTCCATTCAGTACGGTTAAGGCTGATCATATCAGCCTCTCCGTACGCATGGGTCAATTTTTAATGGTCTGATGGACCAGCCTAGACAGTCCTTGGTCCATCCAGGCAGTACGGATTGATTATCATATCAGCCTATCAGGACGTATGGGTCATTTTTCATGTACTAATGGGACCAGTCTTGACAGTCTATGGTCCGTTCACTTAAATCCTTCCATTCAGTACATATAAGGCTGATCATATCAGCTTATCAGTCGTATGGGTCGATTTGTCATGGCCTGATGGCCAGTCCGAACAGTCCTTGGTCCATCCAGGCAGTACCGATTGCTGATCGTATCAGCCTATAGTACGTATGGGTCATTTTTCATGTACTGATGAGACCATTTTGAACATTCCATGGTCTTTTGAGTTAAATCCTTCCATTCAGTACAGATAAGGCTGATCATATCAGCCTATCAGTACGTATGGGTCGATTTTTCATGGCCTGATTAACTAGTATGGATAGTCCTTTGTCCTTCCAGGCAGTACGGATGGCTGATCGTATCACCCTATCAGTACGTATGGGTCATTTTTCATGTACTGATGGGACCAGCCCGTACAGTCCATGGTCCGTTGAATTAAATCCTTCCATTCAGTACGGTTAAGGCTGATCATATCAGCCTATCAGTACGTATGGGTCAATTTTTAATGGCTTGATGGACCAGTCTGGACAGTTCCTGATCCATCCAGGCAGAACGGATGGATGATCGTATTAGCCTATCAGTATGTATGGGTTATTTTTTTGTGTTTTGATGGAACCAATATGGACAGTCCGTGGTCCGTTGAGTTAAATCCTTCCATTCAGTACGGATAAGGCTAAACATATCAGCCTATCAGTACGTATTGGTCGATTTTTCTTGGCCTATTGAACTAGTGTGGACAGTCCTTGGTCCTTTCAGGCAGTAAGGATGGCTGATCGTATCAGCGTATCAGTACGTATGGGTCAATTTTTTATGGCCTAATGGACCAGTCTGGACAGTCTTTGTTCCTTCCAGGCAGTACGGATGGCTGATCGTTTCAGCCTATCAGTACGTATGGGTCATTTTTCATGTACTGATTGGACCAGTCTGGACAGTCCATGGTCTGTTGAGTTAAATCATTTCATTCAATACGGTTAAGGCTGATCATATCAGCCTATCAGTATGTATGGGTCGATTTTTCATGGTCTGATGGACCAGTCTTGACAGCCCTTGGTCCATCCATGCAGTTTGGATGGCTGATAGTATCATATTATCAGTACGTTTGGATCATTTTTCATGTACTGATGGGACCAATCTAGACAGTCCATGGTCCGTTGAGTTAAATTCTTCTCTTCTGTACGGATAAGGCTGATCATTTCAGCCTATCAGTACGTATGGGGCAAATTTTTCATGTCCTAATGGACCAGTATGGACAGTCCGTTGTCCTTCTAGGAAGTACGGATGGCTGGTCGTATCAGCCTATCAGTACCTATGGGTCATTTTTCATGTATTGATGGAATTAGTCCGGAAAGTCCATGGTCCATTGAGTTAAATCCTTCCATTCAGTACGGTTAAGGCTGATCTTATCAGCCTAGCAGTACGTATGGGTCGATTTTTCAGGGTCTGATGGACCAGCCTGGACAGTCCTTGGTCCATCCAGGCAGTACGGATGGCTTATCGTATCAGCCTATTTGTAAGTATGGGTCATTTTTCATGTACTAATGGGACTAGTCTGGACAATCCATGTTCCGTTGAGTTAAATCCTTCAATTCAGTACAAATAAAGCTAATCATATCAGCCTATCAATACGTATGAGTCAATTTTCATGGCCTGATGAACCAGTCTAGACAGTCCTTTGTCCTTCTAGGAAGTACGGATGGCGGTCGTATCAGCCTATCAGTATATATGGGTCATTTTTCATGTACTGATGGGACAAGTCCGGACAGTCCATGGTCCGTTAAGTTAAATCCTTCCATTCAGTACGGATAAGGCTGATCATATCAGCCTATCAGGACGTATGGATCGATTTTTCATGTTTTGATGGCACCAATCTGGACAGTCCATGGTCCGTTGAGTTAAATCCTTCCATTCAGTACGGATAAGACTGACGATATCACCCTATCAGTACATATGGGTCGATTTTTCATGGCCTATTGAACTAGTCTAGACAGTCCTTGGTCCTTCCAGCCAGTAAGGATGGCTGATCGTATCAGCCTATCAGTACGTATGGGTCGATTTTTTATGGCCTGATGGACCAGTCTGGACAGTCTTTGTTCCTTCCAGGCAGTACGGATGGCTGATCGTATCAGCCTATCTGTACGTATGGTTCATTTTTCATGTACTGATTGGATCAGTCTGGACAGTCCATGGTCCGTTGAGTTAAATACTTCCATTCAGTACGGTTAAGGCTGATCATATCAGCCTATCGGTATGTATTGGTCGATTTTTCATGGTCTGATGGACCATTCTTGACAGCCCTTGGTCCATCCAGGCAGTACGGATGGCTGATAGTATCATACTATCAGTACGTATGGGTAATTTTTCATGTACTGATGGGACCCATCTAGACAGTCCATGGTCTGTTGTGTTAAATTCTTCTCTTCTGTCCGGATAAGGCTGATCATATCAGCCTATCAGTACGTATGGGTCGATTTTTCATGTCCAGATGGACCAGTATGGACAGTCCTTTGTCCTTCTAGGAAGTACGGATGGCTGGTCGTATCAGCCTATCAGTACGTACTGTTCAATTTTTCATGGCTTGATGGACCACTCTGGAAAGTCCTTTGTCCTTCCAGGCAGTACGGATGGCCGATCGTATCAGCCTATTAGTACGTATGGGTCATTTTTCATGTACTGATGGGACCAGTCCGGACAGTCCATGGTATGTTGAGTTAAATCCTTCCATTCAGTACGGATAAGGCTGATCATATCAGCCTATCAGGATGTATGGGTCGATTTTTCATGGCATGATGGACCAGTCTGGACAGTCCTTGGTCCTTCCAGGCAGGACGGATGGCTGATCATATCAGCCTATCAGTACATATGGGTCATTTTTCATGTACTAATGGGACCAGTCAGGACATAAGACTGGTCCATCAGGCCTTATCCGTACTGAACGGAAGGACGAAACTCAACGGACCATGGACTGTCCAGACTGGTCCCACTTGTACATGAAAAATGACCCATACGTACTGATAGACAGATACAATCAGCCAACCGTACTGCATGGATGGACCATGGACTGTCCAGAGTGGTCCATCAAGCCATGAAAAATTGACCCATACGTACTGATAGGCTGATATGATCAGCCTTATCTGTACTGAACGGAAGGACTTAACTCAACGGACTGTCCAGACTGGTCCACATTGACATGAAAAATGACCCATACGTACTGATAGGCTGATACGATCAGCCATCTCTACTGCCTGGATGGACCAAGGACTGTCCAGACTGGTCTATCAGGCCAAAAAAAAATCGACCCATACGTACTGATAGGCTGATATGATCAGCCTTAACCGTACTGAATGGAAGTATTTAACTCAACGGACCATGGATTGTCTGGACTGGTCCCATTAGTACATGAAAATGATCCATACATACTTATAGGCTGATATGATCAGCCATCCATACTGCCTGGAAGGACCAAGGACTGTCCAGACTGGTCCATCAGACCATGAAAAATTTACCCATACGTACTAATAGGCTGATATGATCAGCCTTATCTGTACTGAATTGAAAAATTTAACTCAACGGACCATGGACTGTCCGGACTAATCCCATCTGTACATGAAAAATGACCCATACGTACTGATAGGCTGATACGATCAGCCATCAGTTCTGCCTGGATGGACCAAGGACTGTCCATTGTGGTCCATCAGGCCATGAAAAATCGTACCATACGTACTGATAGGCTTATATGATAAGTGTTAACTGTACTGAATAAAGGGATTTAATTCAACAGACCATGGACTGTCAGGACTGGTCCCATCAGTACATGAAAAATGACCCATATGTACTGATAGGCTGATACAATCAGCCATCCGTACTGCATGGGTGGACCAAGGACTGTCAATACTGGTCCATCAAGCCATGAAAAATCGATCCACACGTACTGATAGGCTGATATGATCAGCCTTATCCGTACTGAACAAAAGGACTTAACTCAATGGACCATGGACTGTCCAGACTGGTCCCACTTGTACATGAACAATGACCCATACTAACTGATAGGATGATACTATCAACCACCCGTACTGCCTGGATGGACCAAGGACTGTCCAGACTGGTCCATTAGGCAATGAAAAATCAACCCATACGTACTGATAGGCTGATATGTTCAGCCTTAACCGTACTGAATGGAAGGATTTAACTCAACGGACCATGGATTGTCTGGACTGGTCCCACTAGTACATGAAAAATGATCCATACGTATTGATAGGCTGATACGATCAGCCATCCATACTGCCTGGAAGGACCAAGGACTGTCCAGACTGATCCATCAGACAATGAAAAATTTACCCATACGTACTAATAGGCTGATATGATCAGCCTTATCTTTACTGAATGGAAGGATTTAACTCAACAGAACATGGACTGTCCGGACTAATCCCATCTGTACATGAAAAATGACCCATACATAATGATAGGCTGATCCGATCAGCCATCGGTTCTGCCTGGATGGACCAAGGACTGTCCAGAGTGGCCCATCAGGCCATGAAAAATCGACCCATACGTAGTGATAGGCTGATATGATCAGCCTTAACCGTACTGAATAGAAGGATTTAATTCAACAGACCATGGACTGTCAGGACTGGTCCCATCAGTACATAATAAATGACCCATACGAACTGATAGGCTGATACGATCAGCTATCCCTACTGCCTGGATGGACCAAGGACTGTCCAGACTGGTCCATCGGACCATGAAAAATCGACCCATACGTACTGATAGGCTGATGTGATCAGCCTTATCTGTACTTAATTGAAGAATTTAATTCAACAGACCATGGATTGTCAGGACTGATAAGCTGATATGATAAGTGTTAACCGTACTGAATGGAATTATTTTACTCAACAGACCATGGACTGTTCAGACTGGTCCCATCAGTACATGAAAAATGACCCATACGTACTGATAGGCTGATACGATCAACCACCCGTACTGCCTGGATGGACCAAGGACTGTCCAGACTGTTCCATCAGGCCATGAAAAATCAACCCATACGTACTGATAGGCTGATATGATCAGCCTTAACCGTCTTAAATAAAAGGATTTAATTCAACAGACCTTGGACGGTCAGGACTGGTCCCATCAGTATATAATAAATGACCCAAACGTACTGATAGGCTGATACGATCAGCCATCCCTACTGCCTGGATGGACCAAGGACTGTCCAGACTGGTCCATCAGGCCATGAAAAATCGACCCATACGTACTGATAGGCTGATATGATCAGCCTTATCTATACTTAATTGAAGGATTTAACTCAACGGACCATGGATTGTCCGGACTGGTCCCATTAGTACAAGCAAAAAGATCCATACGTACTGATAAGCTGAAACGATCAGCATCCATACTGCCTGGACGGACTAAGGACTGTCCAGACTGGTCCATCAGACCATGAAAAATTGACCCAAACGTACTGATAAGCTGATATGATAAGTGTTAACCGTACTGAATTGAAGTATTTAACTCAACAGACCATGGACTGTTCAGACTGGTCCCATCAGTAGATGAAAAATGACCCATACGTACTGATAGGCTGATACGATCAACCACCCATACTGCCTGGATGGACCAAGGACTGTCTTGACTGGTCCATCATGCCATGAAAAATCAACCCATACGTACTGAATGGAAGGATTTAACTCAACGGACCATGGATTGTCTGGAATGGTCCCACTGGTACATGAAAAATGATCCATACGTACAGATAGGCTGATACGATCAGCCATGCATACTGCCTGGAAGGACCAAGGACTGTCCAGACAGGTCCACAGACCATAAAAAATGGACGGATACATACTGATAGGCTGATATGATGAGCCTTATCTTTACTGAATGGAAGGATTTAATACAACGGACCATGGATTGTCCAGACTGGTCCCATCAGAACATGAAAAATGACCCATACAAACTCATAGGCTGATGCGATTAGCCATCCGTATTGCCTGGATGGAACAAAGACTGTCTAGACTGGTCCATAAGGCCATGAAAAATCCACCCACACGTACTGATAGGCTGATATGATCATCCTTATCTGTACTGAATTTAAGGATTTAACTCAACGGAACAAGGACTGTCCGGACTGGTCCCATCAGTACATGAATATGACCCATACGTACTAATAGGCTGATACAATCAGCCATCCGTACAGCCTGGATGGACCAAGGACTTTCCAGACTGGTCCATCAGACCATAAAAAATGGACCCATACGTACTGATAGGCATATACGACAGCCATCCGTACTGCCTAGATGGAACAAGGGATGTCCAGACTGGTCCATCATGCCACAAATAATCAACCCACACGTACTGATAGGCTGATACGATAAGCCTTATCCGTACTGAACGGAAGGACTTAAGGGACCATGGACTGTCCAGACTGGTCCCACCTGTACGTAAAAAATGACCCATACGTATTGATGGGCTGATACAATCAGCCATTTGTACTGCCTGGATGGCCCAAGGACTGTCCAGACTGGTCCATCAGGCCATGAAAAAACGACCCATACATACTGATAGGCTGATATGTTCAGCCTTAACCGTACTAAATGGAAGGATTTAACTTAATGGACCATGGACTGTCTGGAATTATCCCACTAGTACATGAAAAATGACCCATACGTACTGATAGGCTGATACGATCAGCCATCCATACTGCCTGGAAGGACCAAGGACTGTCCAGAGTGGTCCATCAGACCATGAAAATCCGACCCATACATACAGATAGGCTGATATGATCAGCCTTATCCGTACTAAACCGAAGGACTTAACTCAACGGACCATGGACTGTTCAGACTGGTTCCATCAGTACATGAAAAATGACCCATACGTACTGATAGGCTGATACAATCAGCCATCCGTACTGCCTGGATGGACCAAGGACTGTTCAGACTGGTCCATCAGGCCATGAAAAATAAACCCATACGTACTGATAGGCCGATATGATCAGCCTTAACCGTACTGAATGGAAGGATTTAACTCAACGGACCATGGACTGTTCAGACTGGTCCCATCAGTACATGAAAAATGACCCATACGTACTGATAGGCTGGTACGATCAGCCATCCATACCGCCTGGAAGGACCAAGGACTGTCCAGACTGGTCCATCAGGCCATGAAAAATAAACCCATACGTACTGATAGGCCGATATGATCAGCCTTAACCGTACTGAATGGAAGGATTTAACTCAACGGACCATGGATTGTCTGGACTGGTCCCATTAGTACATGAAAAATGATCCATACGTACTGATAGGCTGATACGATCAGCCTTCCATACTGCCTAGAAGGACCAAGGGATGTCCAGACTGGTCCATCAGACCATGAAAAATTTACCCATACGTACTAATAGGCTGATATGATCAGCCTTATCTTTACTGAATGGAAGGATTTAACTCAACGGAACATGGACAGTCCAGACTGGTCCCACCTGTACATGAATAATGACCCATACGTACTGATAGGCTGGTACGATCAGCCATCCATACCGCCTGGAAGGACCAAGGGCTTTCTAGGCTAGTCCTTCATACCATAAAAAATGGACCCATACATACTGATAGGCTGATATGATCAGCCTTATCCGTACTGAATGGAAGTATTTAATTTAATGGACAAAGGACAATTCAGGCTGGTCCCATCAGTACATGAAAAATGACCCATACATACTGATAGGCTGATACAATCAGCCATCCGTACTGCATGGGTGGACCAAGGATTATCAATACTGGTCCATCAAGCCATGAAAAATCGATCGACACGTACTGATAGGCTGATTCGATCAGCCTTATCCGTACTGAACGAAAGGACTTAACTCAACGGACCATGGACTGTCCAGACTGGTCCCACTTGTACATGAAAAATGACCCATACGTACTGATAGGATGATACGATCAACCACCCGTACTGCCTGGATGGACCAAGGACTGTCCAGACTGGTCCATCAGGCAATGAAAAATCAACCCATACGTACTGATAGGCTGATATGTTCAGCCTTAACCGTACTGAATGGAAGGATTTAACTCAACGGACCATGGATTGTCTGGACTGGTCCCACTAGTACATGAAAAATGATCCATACGTACTGATAGGCTGATACAAACAGCCATCCATACTGCCTGGAAGGACCAAGGACTGTCCAGACTGGTCCATCAGACCATGAAAAATTTACCCATACGTACTAATAGGCTGATATGTTCAGCCTTATCTTTACTGAATGGAAGGATTTAACTCAACAGAACATGGACTGTCCGGACTAATCCCATCTGTACATGAAAAATGACCCATACGTACAGATAGGCTGATACGATCAGCCATCGGTTCTGCCTGGATGGACCAAGGACTGTCCAGAGTGGCCCATCAGGCCATGAAAAATCGACCCATACGTAGTGATAGGCTGATATGATCAGCCTTAACCGTACTGAATAGAAGGATTTAATTCAACAGACCATGGACTCTCAGGACTGGTCCCATCAGTACATAATAAATGACCCATACGAACTGATAGGCTGATACGATCAGCCATCCCTACTGCCTGGATGGACCAGGGACTGTCCAGACTGGTCCATCTGGCCATGAAAAATCTACCCATACGTACTGATAGGCTGATGTGATCAGCTTTATCTGTACTTAATTGAAGGATTTAATTCAACAGACCATCGATTGTCAGGACTGATAAGCTGATATGATAAGTGTTAACCGTACTGAATGGAATTATTTTACTCAACAGACCTTGGACTGTTCAGACTGGTCCCATCAGTACATGAAAAATGACCAATACGTACTGATAGGCTGATACGATCAACCACCCGTACTGCCTGGATGGACCAAGGACTGTCCAAACTTGTCCATCAGGCCATGAAAAATCAACCCATACGTACTGATAGGCTGATATGTTCAGCCTTAACCGTACTGAATGGAAGGATTTAACTCAATGGACCATGGACTGTCAGGACTAGTCCCATCAGTACATAATAAATGACCCATACGTACTGATAGGCTGATACGATCAGCCATCCCTACTGCCTGGATGGACCAAGGACTGTCCAGACTGGTCCATCAGGCCATGAAAAATCGACCCATACGTACTGATAGGCTGATATGATCAGCCTTATCTATACTTAATTGAAGGATTTAACTCAACGGACCATGGATTGTCCGGACTGGTCCCCTTAGTACAAGCAAAATGATCCATACGTACTGATAAGCTGAAACGATCAGCATCCATACTGCCTGGACGGACAAAGGACTGTCCAGACTGGTCCATCAGACCATGAACAATTGACCCATACGTACTGATAAACTGATATGATAAGTGTTAACCATACTGAATGGAAGTATTTAACTCAACAGACCATGGAGTGTTCAGAATGGTCCCATCAGTACATGAAAAATGACCCATACGTACTGATAGGCAGATACGATCAACCACCCGTACTGCCTGGATGGACCAAGGACTGTCCAGACTGGTCCATCAGGCCATGAAAAATAAACCCATACGTACTGATAGGCCGATATGATCAGCCTTAACCGTACTGAATGGAAGGATTTAACTCAACGGACCATGGATTGTCTGGACTGGTCCCATTAGTACATGAAAAATGATCCATACGTACTGATAGGCTGATACGATCAGCCTTCCATACTGCCTAGAAGGACCAAGGGATGTCCAGACTGGTCCATCAGACCATGAAAAATTTACCCATACGTACTAATAGGCTGATATGATCAGCCTTATCTTTACTGAATGGAAGGATTTAACTCAACGGAACATGGACAGTCCAGACTGGTCCCACCTGTACATGAATAATGACCCATACGTACTGATAGGCTGATACGATCAGCCACCCGTACTGCCTGGATGGACAAAGGACTGTCTAGACTGCTCCATCAGGCCATGAAAAATCGACCCATACGTACTGATAGGCTAATATGATCATCCTTAACCATACTGAATGGAAGGATTTAACTCAACAGACCAAGGACTGTTATGACTGGTCCCACCAGTACATAAAAAATGACCCATACGTACGGATAGGCTGATACGATCAGCTATCCGTACTGCCTGGATGGACAACCGACTGTCCAGACTGGTCCATCAAGCCATGAAAAATCTACCCATATATACTGATAGGCTGATATGATCAGCCTTATCTGTATTGAATGGAAGGATTTAACTCAACGGACCATGAACTGTCCGGACTAATCCCATTTGTACATGAAAATGACCCATACGTACTAATAGGCTGATACGATCAGCCATCCATACTGCCTGGATGGACCAAGGACTGTCCAGAATGGTCCATCAGACCATAAAAATGGACCCATACGTACTGATAGGCTGATATGATCAGCCTTATCCATACTGAATGGAAGTATTTAACTCAACGGACCAAGGACTGTTCAGACTGGTCCCATCAGTACATGAAAATGACCCATACATACTAATAGGCTGATACGATAAGCCATCCGTAAGGATTGTCCAGACTGGTCCCACCAGTACATAAAAAATGACCCATATGTACGGATAGGATGATACGATAAGCTATCCGTACTGCCTGGGTGGACCAACGACTGTCCAGACTGGTCCATCAGGCCATGAAAAATCTACCCATACATACTGATAGGCTGATATGATCAGCCTTATCTGTACTGAATGGAAGGATTTAACTCAACGGACCATGGACTGTCCGGACTAATCCCATTTGTACATGCAAAATGACCCATACATGCTGATAGGCTGATTCGATCAGCCATCGGTTCTGCCTGGATGGACCAAGGACTGTCCAGAGTGGTCCATCAGGCAATGAAAAATCGACCCATACATACTGATAGGCTGATATGATAAGTGTTAACCGTACTGAATAGAAGGATTTAATTCAACAGACCATGGACTGTCCGGAGTGGTCCCATCAGCACATGAAAATGACCCATACGTACTAATAGGCTTATACGATCAGCCATCCATACTGCCTGGATGGACCAAGGACTGTCTAAAGTTGTCCATCAGGCAATGAAAAATCGACCCATATGTACTGATAGGCTGATATGATAAATGTTAACCGTACTGAATACAAAGATTTAATTCAACAGACCATGGACTGTCTGGACTGGTCCCATCAGTACATGAAAACTGACCCATATGTACTGATAGGCTGATACGATTAGCCATCCCTACTGCCTGGATGTATAGGCCATAAAAATCGACCCATACGTACTGATAGGCCATAAAAAATCGACCCATACGTACTGATAGGCTGATATGATCAGCCTTAACCATACCGAATGGAAGGATTTAACTCACCAGACCATGGATTGTCCAGACTAATCCCATGTGTACATGAAAAATGACCCATTCGTACTGATAGGCTGATTCGATCAGCCATCGGTTCTGCCTGGATGGACCAAGGACTGTCAAGACTGGTCCATAAGGCCATGAAAAATCAACCCACACGTACTGATAGGATGATATGATCAGCCTTAACCGTAATGAATGGAAGGATTTAACTCAACAGACCATGGATTGTCCGGACTGGTCCCATTAGTACAAGAAAAATGATCCATACGTACTGATAGGCTGATACGATCAGCCATCCATACTGCCTGCACGGACCAAGGACTGTCGAGACTAGTCCATCAGACCATGAAAAATTGACCCATACGTAGTGATAGGCAGATATGATCAACCTTATCGGTACTGAATGGAAAGATTTAAGTCAACGGACATGGACTGTCCAGACTGGTCCCATCAGTACATGAAAATGACCCATACGTACTAATAGGCTGATACGATCAGCCATCCGTACTGCCTGGATGGACCAAGGACTGTCAAGACTGGTCCATAAGGCCATGAAAAATGNAGATATGATCAACCTTATCGGTACTGAATGGAAAGATTTAAGTCAACGGACATGGACTGTCCAGACTGGTCCCATCAGTACATGAAAATGACCCATACGTACTAATAGGCTGATACGATCAGCCATCCGTACTGCCTGGATGGACCAAGGACTGTCAAGACTGGTCCATAAGGCCATGAAAAATGACCCATACGTACTGATAGGCTGATATGATCAGCCTTATCCGTACTGAATGGAAGGATTTAACTCAACGGACCATGGACTGTTCAGACTGGTCCCATCAGTACCTGAAAATGACCCATACGTACTGATAGGCTGATATAATCAGCCTTAACCGTACTGAATGGGAGGATTTAACTCAACGGACCAAGGACTGTCCAGACTGGTCCCATCAGTACATGAAAATGACCCATACATACTAATAGGCTAATATGATCCGCAATTTGTACTGCCTGGATAGACCAAGGACTGTCCAGACTGGTCCATCAGACCATAAAAAATGGACCCACACGTACTGATAGGCTGATATAATCAGCCTTATCCGTACTGAATTGAAGGATTTAACTCAACGGACCATGGACTGTTCAGACTGGTCCCATCAGTACATGAAAATGATCCATACGTACTGATAGGCTGATATGATCAGCCTTAACCGTACTGAATGGAAGGATTTAACTCAATGGACCAAGGACTGTCCGGACTGGTCCCATCAGTACATGAAAAATGACCCATACGTATTGATAGGCTGATACGATCAGCCATCCCTACTGCCGGGATGGACCATAGACTGTCAAGACTGGTCCATCAGGCCATGAAAAATCTAACCAAACGTACTGATAGGCTGATATGATCAGCCTTATCCATACTGAACGGAAGGACTTAACTCAACGAACATGGACTGTCCAGACTGGTCCCACCTGTACATGAAAAATGACCCATACGTACTGATAGGCTAATACGATCAGCCACCCGTACTGCCTGGTTGGACAAAGGACGGTCTAGACTGCTCCATCAGGCCATAAAAATCGACCCATACGTACTGATAGGCTGATATGATAATCCTTAACCGTACTGAATAGAAGGATTTAACTCAACGGACCAAGGACTGTCCGGACTGGTCCCATCAGTACATGAAAATGACCCATACGTACTAGTAGGCTGATACGATCAGCCATCCGTACTGCTTGGATGGACCAAGGACTGTCAAGACTGGTCCATAAGGCCATGAAAAATGACCCATACGTACTGATAGGCTAATATGATCAGCCTTATCCGTACTGAATGGAAGGATTTAACTCAACGGACCATGGACTGTTCAGACTGGTCCCATCAATACCTGAAAATGACCCATACGTACTGATAGGCTGATATAATCAGCCTTAACCGTACTGAATGGAAGGATTTAACTCAACGGACCAAGGACTGTCCGGACTTGTCCCATCAGTACATGAAAATGACCAATACATACTAATAGGCTGATACGATCCGCAATTTGTACTGCCTGGATAGACCAAGGACTGTCCAGACTGGTCCATCAGACCATAAAAAATAGACCCACATGTACAGATAGGCTGATATAATCAGCCTTATCCGTACTGAATTGAAGGATTTAACTCAACGGACCATGGACTGTTCAGACTGGTCCCATCAGTACATGAAAATGATCCATACATACTGATAGGCTGATATGATCAGCCTTAACCGTACTGAATGGAAGGATTTAACTCAATGGACCAAGGACTGTCCGGACTGGTCCCATCAGTACATGAAAAATGACCCATACGTATTGATAGGCTGATACGATCAGCCATCCCTACTGCCGGGATGGACCATAGACTGTCAAGACTGGTCCATCAGGCCATGAAAAATCAAACCAAACGTACTGATAGGCTGATATGATCAGCCTTATCCATACTGAACGGAAGGACTTAACTCAACGGACCATGGACTGTCCAGACTGGTCCCACCTGTACATGAAAAATGACCCATACGTACTGATAGGCTAATACGATAAGCCACCCGTACTGCCTGGTTGGACAAAGGACGGTCTAGACTGCTCCATCAGGCCATAAAAATCGACCCATACGTACTGATAGGCTGATATGATAATCCTTAACCGTACTGAATGGAAGGATTTAACTCAACGGACCAAGGACTGTCCGGACTGGTCCCATCAGTACATGAAAATGACCCATACATACTAGTAGGCTGATACGATCAGCCATCCGTACTGCTTGGATGGACCAAGGAATGTCCAGACTGGTCCATCAGACCATAAAAAATGGACCCATACGTACTGATAGGCTGATATGATCAGCCTTATCCGTACTGAATGGAAGTATTTAACTCAACAGACCAAAGACTGTTCAGACTGGTCCCATCAGTACATGAAAAATGACCCATACGTACTTATAGGCTGATACGATCAGCCATCCATATTGCCTGGAAGGACCAAGGACTCTCAAGACTGGTCCATAAGTCCATGAAAAATCGACCCACACGTACTGATAGGCTGATATGATCAGCCTTATCCGTACTGAATGGAAGTATTTAACTCAACAGACCAAAGACTGTTCAGACTGGTCCCATCAGTACATGAAAAATGACCCATACGTACTTATAGGCTGATACGATCAGCCATCCATATTGCCTGGAAGGACCAAGGACTCTCAAGACTGGTCCATAAGTCCATGAAAAATCGACCCACACGTACTGATAGGCTGATATGATCAGCCTTATCTGTACTGAATGGAAGGATTTAACTCAATGGACCATGGACTGTTCAGACTAGTCCCATCAGTACATGAAAATGACCCATACGAACTAATAGGCTGATACGATCAGCCATCCGTACTGCTTGGATGGACCAAGGACTGTCCAGACTGGTCCATCAGACCATAAAAAATGGACCCATACGTACTGATAGGCTGATATGATCAGCCTTATCCGTACTGAATGGAAGTATTTAACTCAACAGACCAAGGACTGTTCAGACTGGTCCCATCAGTACATGAAAATGACCCATACGTACTGATAGGCTGATATGATCAGCTTTAACCGTACAGAATGGAAGGATTTAACTCAAAGGACCAAGGACTGTCCGGACTGGTCCCATCAGTACATGAAAAATGACCCATACGTACTGATAGGCTGATACGATCAGCCATTCCTACTGCCGGGATGGACCAAGGACTGTCAAGACTGGTCCATCAGACCATGAAAAATCGAACCAAACATACTGATAGGCTGATATGATCAGCTTATCCGTACTGAACGGAAGGACTTAACTCAACGGACCATGTGCTGTCTAGACTGGTCCCACATGTACATGAAAAATGACCCATACGTACTGATAGGCTGATACGATCAGCCACCCGTACTGCCTGGTTGGACAAAGGACGGTCTAGACTGCTCCATCAGGCCATAAAAAATCGACCCATACGTACTGATAGGCTGATATGATCATCCTTAACCGTACTGAATGGAAAGATTTAACTCAACGGACCAAGGACTGTCCGGACTGGTCCCATCAGTACATGAAAATGACCCATACGTACTAATAGGCTGATACGATCAGCCATCCGTACTGCTTGGATGGACCAAGGACTGTCCAGACTGATCCATCAGACCATAAAAAATGGACCCATACGTACTGATAGGCTGATATGATCAGCCTTATCCGTACTGAATGGAAGTATTTAACTCAACAGACCAAGGACTGTTCAGACTGGTCCCATCAGTACATGAAAAATGAACCATACATACTTATAGGCTGATACGATCAGCCATCCATACTGCCTGGAAGGACCAAGGACTGTCCAGACAGGTCCATCAGACCATGAAAAATCGATCCATACATACTAATAGGCTGATATGATCAGGCTTATCCGTACTTAATGGAAGTATTTAACTAATTGCACCAAGGACTGTTCAGACTGGTCCCATCAGTACATAAAAAATGACCCATACGTACTGATAGTCTGATACGATCAGCCATCCGTACGGCCTGGATGGACCAACGACTGTCCAGACTGGTCCATCAGGCCATGAAAAATCTACCCATACGTACTGATAGCCTGATATGATCAGCCTTATCTGTACTTGATGGAAGGATTTAACTCAACGGACCATGGACTGTCCGAACTAATACCATTTGTACATGAAAAAAGACCCATATGTACTGATAGGCTGATACGATCAGCCATCGGTTCTTCCTGGATGGACCAAGGACAGTCTAGAGTGGTCCATCAGACCATGAAAAATCGACCCATACGTATTGATAGGCTGATATGATAAGTGTTAACCTTAATGAATAAAAGGATTTAATTCAACAGACCATGGACTGTCCGGACTGGTCCCATAAGTACATGAAAAATGACCCATATGTATTGATAGGCTGATACGATCAGCCTTCCCTACT
>MU107375.1:15233-28510 GCA_012274485.2 Sinapis alba
CAAGTTCTTCAAGTTTCTATTCAAACCAGGATGAATCACTATGTAAGAAGCTTGATTTGGAACCATTAATCAGTGGAGAGTCTTTCATGAAGTTGAATAAATCTCATAAGAGTAATGTTGAAGAAGTTATTCCACTTTCTAATCAGGATATCCATGTTTAGCTTGTTTGGACATATGACAAGTTCTTTAAGCTTCTAATCAAACCAGGATGAATCACTATGTAAGAAGCTTGATTTGGAACCATTAATAAGTGGAGAGTCTTTCATTAAGTTGAATAAATCTCATAGGAGTTATGTTGAAGAAGTTATTCCACTTTCTAATCAGGATATCCATGTCTAGCATGTTTGGACATATGACAAGTTCTTCAAGCTTCTAATCGAACCAGGATGAATCATTATGTAAGAAGCTTGATTTGGAACCATTAATCAGTGGAGAGTCTTTTATAAAGTTGAATAAATCTCATAGAAGTTATGTTGAAGAAGTTATTCCATTTCTAATAAGGATATCCATGTTTAGCATGTTTGGACATATGGCAAGTTCTTCAAGCTTCTAATCAAACCAGGATGAATCACTATTTAAGAAGTTAGATTTGGAACCATTCATCAGTGGAGAGTCTTTCATGAAGTTGAATAAATCTCATAGGAGATATGTTGAAGACGTTATTCCACTTTCTAATCAAGATATCCATGTTTAGCCTGTTTGGACATATGGCAAGTTCTTCAAGTTTCTAATCGAACCAGGATGAATCACTATATAAGAAGCTTGATTTGGAACCATTATTCAGTGGAGAATCTTTCATGAAGTTGAATAAATCTCATAGGAGTTATGTTGAAGAAGTTATTCCACTTTCTAATCAGGATATCCATGTTTAGCCTGCTTGGACATATAACAAGTTCTTCAAGCTTCTAACCAAACCAGGATAAATCAGTATGTAAGAAGTTTAATTTGGAACCATTAATCAGTGGAGAGTCTTTCATGAAGTTGAATAAATCTCATATGAGTAATGTAAAAGAAGTTATTCCACTTTCTGATCAGGATATCCATGTTTAGCCTGTTTGGACATATGACATGTTCTTCAAGTTTCTAATCGAACCAGGATGAATCACTATATAAGAAGCTTGATTTGGAACCATTAATCAGTGGAGAGTCTTTCATGAAGTTTAATAAATCTCATAGGAGTTATGTTGAAGAAGTTATTCCACTTTCTAATCAGGATATCCTTGTTTAGCCTGTTTGGACATATGGCAAGTTCTTTAAGTTTCTAATCAAACCAGGATGAATCACTATGTAAGAAGCTTGATTTGGAACCATTAATCAGTGGAGAGTCTTTCATGAAGTTTAATAAATCTCATAGGAGTTATGTTGAAGAAGTTATTCCACTTTCTAATAAGGATATCCTTGTTTAGCCTGTTTGGACATATGGCAAGTTCTTTAAGCTTCTAATCGAACCAGGATTAATCACTATGTAAGAAGCTTGATTTGGAACCATTAATCAGTGGAGAGTCTTTCATGAAGTTGAATAAATCTCATAAGAGTAATGTTGAAGAAGTTATTCCACTTTCTAATCAGGATATCCATGTTTAGCCTGTTTGGACATATGACAAGTTCTTTAAGCTTCTAATCAAACCAGGATGAATCACTATGTAAGAAGCTTGATTTGGAACCATTAATCAGTGGAGAGTCTTTCATGAAGTAGTATAAATCTCATAGGAGTTATGTTGAAGAAGTTGTTCCACTTTCTAATCATGATATCCTTGTTTAGCCTGTTTGGACATATGGCAAGTTCTTCAAGCTTCTAATCAAACCAGGATAAATCACTATGTAAGAAGCTTAATTTGGAAACATTAATCAGCGGAGAGTCTTTCATGAAGTTGAATAAATCTCATAGGAGTTATGTTGAAGAAGTTATTCCACTTTCTAATCAAGATATCCATGTTTAGCCTATTTGGACATATGTTAAGTTCTTGAAGCTTCTAATCGAACCAAGATGAATCACTATGTAAGAAACTTGATTTGGAACCATTAATCAGTGGAGAGTCTTTTATAAAGTTGAATAAACCTCATAGGATTTATGTTGAAGAAATTATTCTACTTTCTAATCAAGATATCCATGTTAAGCCTGTTTGGACATATGGCAAGTTCTTCAAGCTTCTAATCGAACCAGGATGAATCACTATGAAAGAAGCTAGATTTGGAACCATTAATCAGTGTAGAGTCTTTCTTGAAGTTGAATAAATCTCATAGGAGTTATGTTGAAGAAGTTATTCCACTTTCTAATCAAGATATCCATGTTTAGCATGTTTGGACATATGGCAAGTTCTTCAAGTTTCTAATCGAACCAGGATGAATCACTATATAAGAAGCTTGATTTGGAACCATTATTCAGTGGAGAATCTTTCATGAAGTTGAATAAATCTCATAGGAGTTATGTTGAAGAAGTTATTCCACTTTCTAATCAGGATATCCATGTTTAGCCTGCTTGGACATATGACAAGTTCTTCAAGCTTCTAACCAAACCAGGATAAATCACTATGTAAGAAGTTTAATTTGGAACCATTAATCAGTGGAGAGTCTTTCATGAAGTTGAATAAATCTCATAGGAGTAATGTAAAAGAAGTTATTCCACTTTCTAATCAGGATATCCATGTTTAGCCTGTTTGGACAAATGACAAGTTCTTCAAGTTTCTAATCGAACCAGGATGAATCACTATGTAAGAAGCTTGATTTGGAACCATTAATCAGTGGAGACTCTTTCATGAAGGTTAATAAATCTCATAGGAGTTATGTTGAAGAAGTTATTCCACTTTCTAATCAGGATATCCTTGTTTAGCCTGTTTGGACATATGGCAAGTTCTTTAAGCTTCTAATCAAACCAGGATGAATCACTATGTAAGAAGCTTGATTTGGAACCATTAATCAGTGGAGAGTCTTTCATGAAGTTTAATAAATCTCATAGGAGTTATGTTGAAGAAGTTATTCCACTTTCTAATAAGGATATCGTTGTTTAGCCTGTTTGGACATATGACAAGTTCTTTAAGCTTCTAATCGAACCAGGATGAATCACTATGTAAGAAGCTTGATTTGGAACCATTAATCAGTGGAGAGTCTTTCATGAAATTGAATAAATCTCATAAGAGTAATGTTGAAGAAGTTATTCCACTTTCTAATCAGGATATCCATGTTTAGCCTGTTTGGACATATGACAAGTTCTTTAAGCTTCTAATCAAACCAGGATGAATCACTATGTAAGAAGCTTGATTTGGAACCATTAATCAGTGGAGAGTCTTTCATGAAGTAGTATAAATCTCATAGGAGTTATGTTGAAGAAATTGTTCCACTTTCTAATCATGATATCCTTGTTTAGCCTGTTTGGACATATGGCAAGTTCTTCAAGCTTTTAATCAAACCAGGATAAATCACTATGTAAGAAGCTTAATTTGGAAACATTAATCAGTGGAGAGTCTTTCATGAAGTTGAATAAATCTCATAGGAGTTATGTTGAAGAAGTTATTCCACTTTCTAATCAAGATATCCATGTTTAGCCTATTTGGACATATGTTAAGTTCTTGAAGCTTCTAATCGAACCAAGATGAATCACTATGTAAGAAACTTGATTTGGAACCATTAATCAGTGGAGAGTCTTTTATAAAGTTGAATAAACCTCATAGGATTTATGTTGAAGAAATTATTCTACTTTCTAATCAAGATATCCATGTTAAGCCTGTTTGGACATATGGCAACTTCTTTAAGCTTCTAATCGAACCAGGATGAATCACTATGAAAGAAGCTAGATTTGGAACCATTAATCACTGTAGAGTCTTTCTTCAAGTTGAAAAAATATCATAGGAGTTATGTTGAAGAAGTTATTCCACTTTCTAATCAAGATATCCATGTTTAGCCTGTTTGGACATATGGCAAGTTCTTCAAGCTTCTAATCGAACCAGGATGAATCACTATGTAAGAAGCTTGATTTGGAACCATTAATCAGTGGAGAGTCTTTCATGAAGTTGAATAAATCTGATAAGAGTAATGTTGAAGAAGTTATTCCACTTTCTAATCATAACATCCATGTTTAGCTTGTTTGGACATATGACAAGTTCTTTAAGCTTCTAATCAAACCAGGATGAATCACTCTGTAAGAAGCTTGATTTGGAACCATTAATCAGTGGAGAGTCTTTTATGAAGTTGTATAAATCTCATAGGAGTTATGTTAAAGAAATTATTCCACTTTCTAATCAGGATATCCTTGTTTAGCCTGTTTGGACATATGGCAAGTTCTTCAAGCTTCTAATCAAACCAGGATAAATCACTATGTAAGAAGCTTAATTTGGAACCATTAATCAGTGGAGAGTCTTTCATAAAGTTTAATAAATCTCATAGGAGTTATGTTGAAGAAGTTATTCCACTTTCTAATCAAGATATCCATGTTTAGCCTATTTGGACATATGGCAAATTCTTCAAGCTTCTAATCAAACCAAGATGAATCACTATGTAAGAAACTTGATTTGAAACCATTAATCAGTGTAGAGTCTTTTATAAAGTTGAATAAACATCATAGGATTTATGTTGAAGAAGTTATTCTACTTTCTAATCAAGATATCCATGTTAAGCCTGTTTGGACATATGGCAAGTTCTTCAAGCTTCTAATCGAACCAGGATGAATAACTATGAAAGAAGCTAGATTTGGAACCATTAATCACTGTAGAGTCTTTCTTGTAGTTAAAAAAATATCATAGGAGTTATGTTGAAGAAGTTATTCCACTTTCTAATCAAGATATCCATTTTTAGCCTGTTTGGACATATGGCAAGTTCTTCAAGCTTCTAATCAAACAAGGATGAATCACTATGTAAGAAGCTTGATTTGGAACTATTAATCAGTGGTGAGTCTTTCATGAAGTTGAATAAATCTCATAGGAGTTATGTTGAAGACGTTATTCCACTTTCTAATCGGGATATCCATGTTTAGCCTGTTTGGACATATGACAAGTTCTTCAAGTTTCTAATCGAACCAGGATGAATAACTATGTAAGAAGCTTGATTTGGAACCATTAATCAGTGGAGAGTCTTTCATGAAGTTTAATAAATCTCATAGGAGTTATGTTGAAGAAGTTATTCCACTTTCTAATCAGGATATCCTTGTTTAGCCTGTTTGGACATATGGCAAGTTCTTCAAGCTTCTAATCGAACCAGGATGAATCACTATGTAAGAATCTTGATTTGGAACCATTAATCAGTGGAGAGTATTTCATGAAGTTGAATAAATCTCATAGGAGTAATGTTGAAGAAGTTATTCCACTTTCTAATCATGATATCCTTGTTTAGCATGTTTGGACATATGACAAGTTCTTTAAACTTCTAATCAAACCAAGATGAATCACTATGTAAGAAGCTTGATTTGGAACCATTAATCAGTGGAGAGTCTTTCATGAAGTTGAATAAATCTCATAAGAGTAATGTTGAAGAAGTTATTCCACTTTCTAATCATAATATCCATGTTTAGCTTGTTTGGACATATGACAAGTTCTTTAAGCTTCTAATTAAACCAGGATGAATCATTATGTAAGAAGCTTGATTTAGAACCATTAATCAGTGGAGAGTCTTTCATGAAGTTGTATAAATCTCATAGGAGTTATGTTGAAGAAGTTATTCCACTTTCTAATCATGATATCCTTGTTTAGCCTGTTTGGACATATGGCAAGTTCTTCAAGCTTCTAATCAAACCAGGATAAATCACGATGTAAGAAGCTTAATTTGGAACCATTAATCAGTGGAGAGTCTTTCATAAAGTTGAATAAATTTCATAGGAGTTATGTTGAAGAAGTTATTCCACTTTCTAATCAAGATATCCATGTTTAGCCTATTTGGACATATGGCAAATTCTTCAAGCTTCTAATCGAACCAAGATGAATCACTATGTAAGAAACTTGATTTGGAACCATTAATCAGTGGAGAGTCTTTTATAAAGTTGAATAAACATCATAGGATTTATGTTGAAGAAGTTATTATACTTTCTAATCAAGATATCCATGTTAAGCCTGTTTGGACATATGGCAAGTTCGTCAAGCTTCTAATTGAACCAGGATGAATCACTATGTAAGAAGCTTGATTTGGAACCATTAATCAGTGGAGAGTCTTTCATGAAGTTGAATAAATCTCATAGGAGTTATGTTGAAGAAGTTATTCCACTTTCTAATCAAGATATCCATGTTTAGCCTGTTTGGACATATGGCAAGTTCTTCAAGCTTCTAATCAAACAAGGATGAATCACTATGTAAGAAGCTTGATTTGGAACTATTAATCAGTGGAGAGTCTTTCATGAAGTTGAATAAATCTCATTGGAGTTATGTTGAAGACGTTATTCCACTTTCTAATCAGGATATCCATGTTTAGCCTGTTTGGACATATGACAAGTTCTTCAAGTTTCTAATCGAACCAGATGAATAACTATGTAAGAAGCTTGATTTGGAACCATTAATCAGTGGAGAGTCTTTCATGAAGTTTAATAAATCTCATAGGAGTTATGTTGAAGAAGTTATTCAACTTTCTAATCAGGATATCCTTGTTTAGCCTGTTTGGACATATGGCAAGTTCTTCAAGCTTCTAATCGAACCAGGATGAATCACTATGTAAGAATCTTGATTTGGAACCATTAATCAGTGGAGAGTCTTTCATGAAGTTGAATAAATCTCATAGGAGTAATGTTGAAGAAGTTATTCCACTTTCTAATGATGATATCCTTGTTTAGCATGTTTGGACATATGCAAGTTCTTTAAGCTTCTAATCAAACCAGGATGAATCACTATGTGAGAAGCTTGATTTGGAACCATTAATCAGTGGAGAGTCTTTCATGAAGTTGAATAAATCTCATAGGAGTTATGTTGAAGAAGTTATTCCACTTTCTAATCAAGATATCCATGTTTAGCCTGCTTGGACATATGACAAGTTCTTCAAGCTTCTAATCGAACCAGGATGAATCACTATGTAAGAAGCTTGATTTGGAACCATTAATCAGTGGAGAGTCTTTCATAAAGTTGAATAAATCTCATAGAAGTTATGTTGAAGAAGTTATTTCACTTTCTAATAAGGATATCCATGTTTAGCATGTTTGGAGATATGGCAAGTTCGTCAAGCTTCTAATTGAACCAAGATGAATCACTATGTAAGAAGCTTGATTTGGAACCATTAATCAGTGGAGAGTCTTTCATGAAGTTGAATAAATCTCATAGGAGTTATGTTGAAGAAGTTATTCCACTTTCTAATCAGGATATCCATGTTTAGCATGCTTGGACATATGACAAGTTCTTCAAGCTTCTAATCGAACCAGGATGAATCATTATGTAAGAAGCTTGATTTGGAACCATTAATAAGTGGAGAGGCTTTCATAAAGTTGAATAAATCTCATAGAAGTTATGTTGAAGAAGTTATTCCACTTTCTAATAAAGATATCCATGTTTAGCATGTTTGGACATATAGCAAGTTCTTCAAGTTTCTAATCGAACCAGGATGAATCACTATGTAAGAAGCTTGATTTGGAACCATTATTCAGTGGAGAATCTTTCATGAAGTTGAATAAATCTCATAGGAGTTATGTTGAAGAAGTTATTCCACATTCTAATCAGGATATCCATGTTTAGCCTGCTTGGACATATGACAAGCTCTTCAAGCTTCTAATCAAACAAGGATAAATCACTATGTAAGAAGTTTAATTTGGAACCATTAATCAGTGGATAGTCTTTCATGAAGTTGAATAAATCTCGTAGGAGTAATGTTGAAGAAGTTATTCCACTTTTTAATCAGGATATTCATGTTTAGCCTGTTTGGACATATGACAAGTTCTTCAAGTTTCTAATCGAACCAGGATGAATCACTAGGTAAGAAGCTTGATTTGGAACCAATAATCAGTGGAGAGTCTTTCATGAAGTTGTATAAATCTCATAGGAGTTATGTTGAAGAAGTTATTCCACTTTCTAATCAGGATATCCTTGTTTAGCCTGTTTGGACATATGGCAAGTTCTTCAAGCTTCTAATCGAACCATAATGAATCACTATGTAAGAAGATTGATTTGGAACCATTAATCAGTGGAGAGTCTTTCATGAAGTTGAATAAATCTCATAAGGGTTATGTTGAAGAAGTTATTTCACTTTCTAATCAAGATATCCATGTTTAGCTTGTTTGGACATATGACAAGTTCTTCAAGCTTCTAATCGAACCAGGATTAATCACTTTGTAAGAAGCTTGATTTGGAATCATTAATCAGTGGAGAGTCTTTCATGAAGTTGAATAAATCTCATAGGAGTTATGTTGAAGAAGTTATTCCACTTTCTAATCAGGATATCCAAGTTTTGCATGTTTGGACATATGACAAGTTCTTTAAGCTTCTAATCAAACCAGGATGAATCAATATGTAAGAAGCTTGATTTGGAACCATTAATAAGTGGAGAGTCTTTCATGAAGTTGTATAAATCTCATAGGAGTTATGTTGAAGAAGTTATTCCACTTTCTAATCATGATATCCTTGTTTAGCCTGTTTGGACATATGGCAAGTTCTTCAAGCTTCTAATCAAACCAGGATAAATCACTATGTAAGTGATGAATCCCTTATGATGAGATCCTTTTTGTCCCTGATTCTATGAAGGATGATCTTCTGGTTTGAGAGATAAAGGAATGAATCTGATGAAGATGGATGATGATTGATTGGGGTTTCTTCAGAAATGATCTATGGATTGATCAGATCTTGTGTAGAATTGTCTAGATCAAGAGAATGAACTCTGATTTCAATCACAAACAAGATGCAATTGGAGAATGAACTCCTTAGCAATCAATGTTCATATGATGAACAAAGGATTCACAAAGTTTAGAGAGAATTTTGATAAAAAGAGTGAATAATATTTCTGAAACAAATTAGAGTTTAAGTAACAAAAGACAGAAAATGAAAGGTCCAAAATTGTAGAAAAATAAGAAATTTTTTATTAAAACTAAAATTGTCTTGAAAACTCAATATTAATTATTTTGGATGACTTCTTCACTTGATTTTCGTGGCTGATTTGGTTATGACTCATACTAAACCAAGAAAGTCATTGCTTCCTTCAATTTCTTGGTTTTTGATCTTGTCTTGAGCTGAGAAAAGTCCAAACTCGAATCTGATCACATCTTCATTGTAACTTTAGTGAGAATTAAGCTCAAAATGCTCCATTCCATCCTTATGGTCATCTTCAAGCTTTCCATTCAGCCATCCCGGTTTATCCTTTGTTGCATAGTCAGCTGGTTCAACCATGGTTGCATCATCCCCTCCTCCTTTGAAAAGATTTATCCTCAAATCTGTATCTCCTACATCAAAAGGAAATAATTAAGAAGCGAGAAAAATGATCAAGAAAATAAGCATAAAAGAAACATCAAAGCAAGGTTTTGGACAAAAACTTCCTTGGAGTTTTGAATCCATTTTTCTCAAGTACTTCCATCTCCAAATCTCTGGCTGATAAGCATTGTCCCTGCTCTTGTCCTTCGCACTCCTTTGGGACAGATCCTGCTGTTCCTGGAAACTCAAAACAAAGACTAGAAATCCAGTGTCATACAGGAAAAACATGTTCTTAATCTGATCAATAACCAAGAATTTCTTTCTCAGAACATGTTGCACTTGTTTCAGACTTTTAAGATACACATCAAAGTAAGTATTGTAAACCAGAATGGTATCAAGGCACTCAATAACATAGAACAACTTCAATTTGTGCCTAACTTTCTCAAAATCAGAAGAAGACAAATGATTAAGTTCAAACTGGAAATCACTTATCAAGGGCTCAACATGTTTTTCAAAGAATGTATTGTAAATCAGAATATCAACAAAGCTCAAAACAACACAATTCTCAAACAATGATCTCAAAACATGCCAAGATTTATCAGTTTCAGAACAAGCATGAGCATGTTTCAAAACAGATTCATAAACAAACTCGGTTTCAGCCCTAAGTGTTTTCAGTTCCTGCAACTTTCTAGGTTCGTTCATGGCATAAGTAGATGCAAACAAATCATCAGTGACCAGTTCATGCCTAGAATAACTCAGATCAAAGCCACTATCTTTAAAGCCAGCAAATGAATCCCAAGATTTTCTGAAACTGAAATCAGAATGCTGCATTACAAGCTCTAGTTTCTTTTCAGGGTGATCAAGGCATTTGTTATGTTCCATAAACTGATCAAAACTCAAAACAAGACCAGGATTGAGTTCATTAATAGACTGAAAACATTTTTGATCAGAGAGTTTATCAGGTTCAAACACCTTAAAAGAATTAATCATATTATCGAAAACAGAGTTTGAAACACAAAATTCTTTTACTTTTTCTAGACCAAAACGTTTGACATCACTGGAACTAACCTTAACAAACATTTGAGGCAGAGAATTAATCAGATCAAATCCCTTACAGTGCTCTTGAGAATTTAAAGAGAATAACTTAGCATCGGTTTCTGCTTCAATGTTGGGCTGCTCCAACTCTTCTTCTGGTAATGAACTCTTTTGTGCTTCTTCTGATAGGTTTTCTTCTAAGACCTGAGATACTGAATCAAGGCTACTCGGTTGCACCGGTTCAATACAGGTTAGTTCATCACAACCACTACTGATAAAATTTTCAGATTGGGAAGAGAAAAGAGAGAACTCATTTTCTGTCTCAGTTTCTTCTATTACCTTAGATGGCTCTGTTTTCAGCTCTTGGATGATCTGCTCCTGCTTTCTGCAACTCATTGGGTCAGTAACCTTTGAGGAAGGTTGTGTGGATGGTCTCACACGCTGGTCTTTTGCAAACTCCTTGATTACTTGTTGTGCAATCCTTTTGAAATTATCTTGAAACAAATGGCTGTGCAAATAATCAAATTCTGTTTGTTGTTTCTGAGACTTCTTTATGGGATCACGGCCAAAGCAAGCACCTTTCTCTTCTCTGGCATATCTAGGATGTTCTCTGCTCCTCCTAACTGGTTCCTCTTGCCTCCCTGGTCGTGCCTTTTCCTGCACAAAATCAGAATGGTTAAAAACCGATTTTTCTTTTCTTATCAAATTCTGTCTTTTTTCCAGCAAACTCTTTGTGGAAGAATTGAATTGATCATGATGTGTGCTCCTCCTGTTAAGCTTTTCCAGTGACCTCCTAGATAGTATCCTTTCCTGATCATAACCAGACTCATCAATATCATATAAATCTCTTTTTCTCATAGATTTTTCTCTTCTTTCCAAGGCTGCTTTTGTAGCAGAGTCAAACAGGTTGGAATCTAACTCCTTTTCAGGACGTCTCCTTCTACCATTGCTTCCTCCAGACATAGATTCATGTTAATAAACTAAACAAGAAAATTAGCACATATATTAATAGTCTAAGCCTCACTTCTCTCAAGTGTTTCTCTGTGATTTTTCTGTGATTTTTCTCTTGTGAATCCAGTAGCTTAGCAACAAACAAAGATCAAGCCTTTAGAGATCAATTCCCCAACCCCAAAACAGAAGAAAGAGATAGAAAGATTGCAAGATTTTTGTTTGCAAGAGGCATTACCACCAGGGTTGGATTTCTCTTCAGCCAAGTTGGATTTCTCTTCAGCCAAGTTGGATTTCTCTTCAATTTTTCAAGATTCATTTTTTTCTTTTTTTTTTAATCTGGTTGGCCCTCTTGCAGATTATACAGATAGAAAGATAAGAACTTTAAGAGAATTACAAAGAAAGAAATCAGATTCCCCAAAACAAAGAAGAAGAAATAGAGATTTTCAGATCCAAACCCAGATATTGTGAGTTTAAGAATCAAACCCAGACCAAGAGCCTTCAAATCTGCTCTGATACCACTTGATGAATCCCTTATGATGAGATCCTTTTTGTCCCTGATTCTATGAAGGATGATCTTCTGGTTTGAGAGATAAAGGAATGAATCTGATGAAGATGGTTGATGATTGATTGGGGTTTCTTCAGAAATGATCTATGGATTGATCAGATCTTGTGTAGAATTGTCTAGATCAAGAGAATGAACTCTGATTTCAATCACAAACAAGATGCAATTGGAGAATGAACTCCTTAGCAATCAATGTTCATATGATGAACAAAGGATTCACAAAGTTTAGAGAGAATTTTGATAAAAAGTGTGAATAATATTTCTGAAACAAAGGAGAGTTTAAGTAACAAAAGAAAGAAAATGAAAAGTCCAAAATTGTAGAAAAATAAGAAAAACTTAATTAAAACTAAAATTGTCTTGAAAACTCAACATTAATTATTTTGGATGACTTCTTCACTTGATTTTCGTGGCTGATTTGGTTATGGCTCATACTAAACCAAGAAAGTCATTGCTTCATTCAATTTCTTGGTTTTTGATCTTGTCTTGAGCTGAGAAAAGTCCAAACTCGAATCTGATCACATCTTCATTGTAACTTGAGTGAGAATTAAGCTCAACATGCTCATTTCCATCCTTATGGTCATCTTCAAGCTTTCCATTCAGCCATCCCGGTTTATCCTTTGTTGCATAGTCAGCTGGTTCAACCATGGTTGCATCAGTAAGAAGCTTAATTTGGAACCATTAATCAGTGGAGAGTCTTTCATGAAGTTGAATAAATCTCATAGGAGTTATGTTGAAGAAGTTATTCCACTTTCTAATCAAGATATCCATGTTTAGCCTATTTGGACATATGGCAAATTCTTCAAGCTTCTAATCGAACCAAGATGAATAACTATGTAAGAAACTTGATTTGGAACCATTAATCAGTGGAGAGTCTTTTATAAAGTTGAATAAACCTCATAGGATTTATGTTGAGGAAGTTATTCTACTTTCTAATCAAGATATCCATGTTAAGCCTGTTTGGACATATGGCAAGTTCTTCAGGCTTCTAATCGAACCATGATGAATCACTATGAAAGAAGCTAGATTTGGAACCCTTAATCACTGTAGAGTCTTTCTTGAACTTGAAAAAATATCATATGAGTTATGTTGAAGAAGTTATTCAACTTTCTAATCAAGATATCCATGTTTAGCCTGTTTGGACATATGGCAAGTTCTTCAAGCTTCTAATCAAACCAGGATGAATCACTATGTAAGAAGCTTGATTTGGAACTATTAATCAGTGGAGAGTTTTTCATGAAGTTGAATAAATCTCATAGGAGTTATGTTGAAAACTTTAATCCACTTTCTAATCAGGATATCCATGTTTAGCCTGTTTGGACATATGACAAGTTCTTCAAGTTTCTAATCAAACCAGGATGAATCACTATGTAAGAAGCTTGATTTGGAACCATTAATCAGTGGAGAGTCTTTCATGAAGTTGTATAAATCTCATA
>MU107376.1:2595-43933 GCA_012274485.2 Sinapis alba
GATCAATCGGCGTGACTGGACCAAGGCTTTGGCCGGTCCAGGCGCATAGTCCTTGGCCTTAGGCCGGACTGGTCTTGGTCGGGTTCTACATGCTCCGGAGGGATTCATTGAATTCCGACCATGGATTCCTCTTAGTGGGGATTTATCATGAATTATCATGGGTTTATTTAGGTTTTACCTAATTGATTCATGGAAGGTTAGTTATGGCCGATCTGGTCGGATAAGGCCGAGATCAATAGGATCGAGGCCGTTCCTTTGGATTCTGATTGTGGATCATTCCTAATCAGGATTTTTAGGGAATTGTCATGAATTTTATTTAGTTTTTGGAGGTTTATTTAGATAAGGCAGTTTGGGAAGCCAACCATGGTCGATTGAAGTTAGTGTGGACTAGAGGATGGTCCGCATGGAATCAGTCAGGCCGTGTGTGGGGCGATGGTCCAGGGCGTCCTAAGGATCGTCCTGGATGAGGCCGCATGCCTTGTGAATTAAGGAAGATAGATTATAGAGTAGATAAATTAAGGACCGAACCATGCAAGTAGAATTGATATGTTAGGTTATCGGATTGTACTCATACATATGTCTTATGGTGGTGTGTTCACAGGATCAGACCAGGACCGTGGCAAGGCCAAGGAACCATGAAGACCTGAGCCGTGGATGGATGTGTGGGTTGTGGGACAGTTTAGTTAGTATAAACAATTGAACTTATAATAGCCTATTGTGCAATGAACCTATGTATTGGATCACAAGTTTTTATATCAATAAAGATACACTTTCTCTTATATGAATAGACTTAGGATTCGGCACCCTTGAACCTCATATGATTGAAAAATGGACTTAGATGACTATGGAACCTTTACAAAGAACAAAAATTACATAATTAAGCAAAGTAAGCCTGCGGGTCCTAGTTGAGTCCTTTGGACCAGGATCGGGTCTTACAGATCCTATCAGCCTATCAGTACGTATGGGTCATTTTTCATGTACTGATGCGACTAGTCCGGACAGTCCATGGTCCATTGAGTTAAATACTTCAATTCAGTACGGTTAAGGCTGATAATATCAGCATATCAGTATGTATGGGTTGATTTTTCATCGCCTGATGGACCAGTCTGGACAGTCCTTGGTCAATCCAGGCAGTTCGGATTGCTGATCGTAACAGTCTATCATAACATATGGGTCATTTTTCATGTACTGATGGGACCAGTCTGGACAGTCCATGGTCCGTTGAGTTAAATCCTTCCATTCAGTACGGTTAAGGTAACCATAACAGCCTATCAGTATGTATGGGTTGATTTTTCATGGCCTGATGGACCCGTCTGGATAGTCCTTGGTCCATCCAGGTAGTATGGATTGCTGATCGTATATGCATAACAGAACGTATGGGTCATTTTTCATGTACTGATGGGACAAATCGGGACAGTCCATGGTCCGTTGAATTAATTCCTTCCATTCAATATGGATATGGGTGATCACGTCATCCTATTAGTACGTGTGAGTCGATTTTTCATGGCCTGATGGACTAGTCTGGACAGTCGTTTGTCCCTCCAGGCAGTAAGGATGGCTTATCGTATCAGCCTATCAGTACGCATGGGTCGATTTTCATGTACTGATGGGACCAGTCTGGACAGTCCATGGTCCGTTGAGTTAAATCCTTTCATTCAGTGCGGATAAGGCTGATCATATCAGCCTATCAGTATGTGTGAGTCAATTTTTCATCGCCTGAAGGACCAGTATGGAAAGTCCTTGGTCCTTCCAGGCAGTACGGATGGCTGATCGTACCAGCCTATCAGTACTTATCGGTCATTTTTCATGTACTGATGGAACGAGTCTGGACAGTCCATGGTCCGTTGAGTTATAATGTAAGACCCGATCCTGGTCCAAAGGACCCAACTAGGACCTGCGGACTTACCTATCTAATCATGTAATTTTTGTCCACTTTTTCAATCATATGAGGTTCAAACATTTCGATTCCTAAGTCTATTCAAATAAGAGAGATTGTATCTTTATTAATATAAAACATGTGATCCAATACATAGATTCAGTTGCACTCACTTTTTGACAGAATCAAGGTCCTATCATTTTCTACGAATTTGAGGATGTGTTAAAATAAAGTCTAACCGCCAAGGTTATGGATTTTGGTTCGCGCTTTATGGCATTTGGAGCTTCGTTACGGTAGACTTGGATGAATCTCAATCCGAATGAGGGACCTGACGCCTATAAGAGGTGGAGGTGGATGCGTCTTTTCAAGATCCATCAGAAGCAGGTAGAGTAAGGGGTGGCCCCAAAGCGGAATTGACCGGGGGTGCTTGGTCGAAGCTCCAGTAGGTAGCCACTCCCTTTTTCTATGACTTTTCATTCTCAACGAAAACAATAAGACCAAGATTGGTTCATACTAACTATACTATCCCACAACCCACACATCCATCCATGGCTCAGGTCTTTATGGTTCCTTGGCCTTGCCACGGTCCTGGTCTGATCCTGAAAGCAACATCATCACAAGACACATGTATAAGTACAATCCGATACCCTATCTACATTGCATGGTTTGGTTCTCCTATTCTATGGTCCATAACCTATCCATTGAGTTCGCAAGGCCCACGGCCACACTCAGGACACCACCCAGGACATCCTGGACACCTACTCAACACACGGCCTGATTGATCCAATGTGGTCCAACCCTTTGTCCACACCAAACCACAATCGACCATGGCTGATTCCCAAATCAGATCAACCCAAATAAATCCCCAAAAACTAAATAAAATTCATGAAAATTCCTAATAAATCCCAACTAATAAGAATCCATAATCAGAATCTACAGAACCAGCCTCGGTCCTATTGATCTCGGCAACAATCAGCACAACCGGCCATAACTGACCATACTCAAGCGATCTCCACACCACACAAGCAAACTCCTGACCGGAAATCAATCACCAACACACACAGCCAATTCTCTCTCCCTCTCTCTCTCTCTCTCTCTCTCTCTCTCTCTCTCTCTCTCTCTCTCTCTCTCTCTCTCTCTCTCTCTCTCTCTCTCTCTCTCTCTCTCTCTCTCTCTCTCTCTCTCTCTCTCTCTCTTTCTCTCTATCACGATTTGGACAGAGCTTTCATTAGGGAAAATTGTGTGAATTCTGGACCCCTAGGGTCTGTATTTAAAGGCAAGAATCGACCCTTAACTGCCTGGGCGAACAGGCATGACTTGGTGGCAGAATAGGTGCAACTTGCACCATTCGCACCCCTTCGTCCTAACTGCCTCCAACTGCCTCTCTCTCCCTTATCCTTTTCGAATGAAAGCCCCATGGTCCTGTCCACTGCCCTGCCTACTTTTCCAAGACCCCAAACTGGTCGGACCCCCCTTGGACAACAAGACCAGCACCATAACCGCCCATGACCCGAACCCTTCACCCAGCTGAGGTGAGATGGTTGCTAGCTGCCCCAGCTAAGGGAGCTGGTGGTCCAGCTACTGGAGCTGACCTAGGCTAGGATGAGTTGTACCGAACTGTCCCGAGCTTGATCTAGCTGGCCGAGCTACTCCAATGCCTTGTCCGGTTGCCTTAGAACTCATCCAATTCTCCTTTCATTGTCTTCATTCGATTCTGGTTAAGTCTCAGCCTACTGATGCACTTAACCATCCGTCCCAGCCATGATACACTTGTCCTTATGTCATGTGACCTGACTGGTGCGTCTCCTCGCACCACGGCTGTGCCGGAAGGCCTTATCTAGAATCAGGGACATTACAAGTCTCCCCCACTTGAGATGGATTCGTCCTCGAATCCGACCCTAGACTTGTCTCCATTGAAAACTGACCATACCATTCTCGAAAGTCAGCTTCATCCTTGCTTCTGTCTCCCAAGTAACTTGTTCTTGTCCATTGCAATTCTTCATCCTTGCTTTAGGCCCTATCATGCTGCGCTCCCCCACTTGGGTCCAGCATAATTGTGTCCTGCAAGGTCGCCCATACAAAGCCTCATACGGTGAAATCCCAATGCTAGTGTGATAGCTGTTGTTGTAAGCAAACTCCACCAAAGGCAGATGTCTCTCCTAAGAATCTCCCCAGTCCAAGACACATGCCCTCAGCATGTCCTCCAACGTCTGGATGGTTCTCTCCGACTGACCATCCGTTTGTGGATGATTAGATGTACTCATGTTCACTCTTGTTCCCAAGGCCTTTTAAAAAGCCTTCCAGAAGTAAGAAGCAAACCGAGGATCTCTATCTGAAACAATACTGGCCGGCACTCCATGCAGGCGTACTATCTCATCCATGTAGATTCGTACCCAAGGTTCCACACCATCAGTCTTCTTGATTGGTATGAAATGGGCTGACTTGGTTAAATGGTCCACCACTACCCATACTGAATCCTTCCTGTTCCTGGTCGTGGGAAAACCAGACACAAAATCCATGGTGATATGATCCCACTGCCATTCTGGAATAGGTAGATTCTGAAGTAACCCACTGGGTACTTGATGCTCTGCCTTGACGAGGTTGCAAGTAGGACACTTAGCCACACATTCGGCCACATCAGTCTTCATACGGACCCAATGGTAATACCTCTTGATGTCCTTGTACATCTTGTTCAGTCCAGGATGCACAGAGAACTTAGACTTATGAGACTGGCCCATAATCTCCTCCTTAAGCCCCCTTACATTTGGAACACTGATCCTCCCATGGACCAAGATTGTTCCATCTTGTGCAACCTGGTACTCCGTCTTATCATTCAGAGCAACCTTCTGAAGGTTCTCATCCAAGCCTTGTGCTTGCTTAATCCTGCAAAGAAGATCAGCCTGGTTCACTGCCTCCAAACCCAATGGCTCGTCCTCGCTGGCAAATGTGTTCAGGTGCAATGTCCGGACCATCCCTTCCAGCACCTCTGCCTCCTTTCAGCTGAGACCTCAGCCCTTCTACGGCTCAAGGCATCAGCCACCAAGTTTGCCTTACCGGGATGGTAACAATCTCAAGATCATAACTGACCATACTCAAATCAATTAGGTAAAACCTAATAAAATCCATGATAATTCATGATAAATCCCCACTAAAAGGAATACATGGTCGGAATTCAATGAATCCCACCAGAGCGTATAGAATCCGACCAAGAACAGTCCGGCCAAAAGCCAAGGACTATGTTCCTGGACCGGCCAAGGCCTTGGTCCAGTCACACTGAGATTGAAACTCCAACCACATAAAGAATATAGATGAAGAGAACTTAATCAGTAAGGGGATGGGAATAAATGGGTCTGGATTCACCAAACCGACCACAGCATCACACCGTAGCCATGGCAGGATGGTTCGGTCCATCCCACTCACCTTGGGCGTGCGCTCTGGAGTTCTCAAGCCATTCTCCAAGTCCTTATCCTTACCTCTAGTACCCATCCTCAATCGATCTCCACACCACACAAGCAAACTCCTGACCGGAAATCAATCACCAACACACACAGCCAAGCCTTGATCTCTCTCTCTCTCTCTCTCTCTCTCTCTCTCTCTCTCTCTCTCTCTCTCTCTCTCCCTCTCTCTCTCTTTCTTTCTCTCTATCTCGATTTGGACAGAGCTTTCCTTAGGGAAAATTGTGTGAATTCTGGACCCCTAGGGTCTGTATTTAAAGGCAAGAATCGACCATTAACTGCTTGGGCGAATATGCATGACTTGGTGGACGAATGGGTGCAACTTGCACCATTCGCACCCCTTCGTCCTAACTGCCTCCAACTGCCTCTCTCTCCCTTATCCTGTTTGAATGAAAGACCCATAGCCCTGTCCACTGCCCTGCCTACTTTTCCAAGACCCCAAACTGGTCGGACCCCCCTTGGCCAACAAGACCAGCACCACAACCACCCATGACCCGAGCCCCTCGACCATAACCCAAACCCTACACCCAGATGAGGTGAGCTTGTTGCTAGCTCCCCAGCTAAGTGAGCTGGTGGTCCAGCTACTGGAGCTGACCTAGGCTAGTGTGAGCTGTACCAAACTGTCCCGAGCTTGATCTAGCTGGCCGAGCTACTCCCATGCCTTTCCGGCTGCCTTAGAAGTCATCCAACTCTTCTATCCTTGTCTTCATTCGATTCTGGTTAAGTCTCAGCATACTGATTCCCTTAACCATCCGTCCCAGCCATCATACGCTTGTCTTTAGGTCATGTGACATGACTGGTGCGTCTCCTCGCACCATGGCTGTGCCCGAAGGTCTTATCTAGAATCAGGGACATGACATATAACCTTCCATTCAATATGGATAAGGATGATCATATCAGCTTATCAGTACGTGTGGGTCAATTTTTCATGACCTGATGGACCAGTCTGGACAGTCCTTTGTCTTTCCAGGCGGTACGGATGGCTGATCGTATCAGTCTATCAGTACGTATGGGTCATTTTCATGTACTGATGGGACCAGTCCAGACAGTCCATGGTCCGTTGAGTTATATCCTTCCATTCAGTACGGATAAGGCTGGTAATATCAGCCTATCAGTACGTATGGGTCAAATTTTCATGGCCTGATGGACCAGTCTGGAAAGTCCTTGGTCCTTCCAGGCAGTACTTGTCATGTCCCTGATTCTAGATAAGGCCTTCGGGCACAGCCATGGTGCGAGGAGACGCACCAGTCAGGTCACATGACTTAAAGACAATCGTCTCATGGTCCAAGAACGTGGTTAAGGGAATCAGATAGTTGGAACTTAACCAAAAAAAGTAATAAGGAAGCTCAAAAGAGTTGCATGAGCAATCCGGTAGCTGGACCAAGTCCGGGTGAAGCTCGATGAAGTGAATGATCAGAGTGGATCATGGGAAACCTTATTCTAAGTCTGGAAATAGACCAAGGGACTTAGAAGGGTTGAATAAGATAAAGAAAGCAAGTTGGACGCAGTATACAACAGCTAGGCGATGCAAGCAAGAAGCTCAACTAGCTGAACGGAGCTCGGTTGGAGCTCAAGTAGAGTGTGTCAGCTCCCTGAGCTGGATGGACTAGCTCACTCAGCTAGGTAATATGGGGGTCAGCTCAACTCATCTGGACTGAGTGTTCAAGTCTTGGGCAGTTGGACCAGTCCGGGCTGTTGGTCGGGTCAGGTGGATGGTCCGTGTGGTCCGACCATTGGGACAATGGATCAGGTGGTCCATATGCTCGGTCCAGGGGATGGGGATTGGGTCTAGGCACGTGGGGGATATGACAGGGTACAGTTACTGACCAATGGATGGCAAGGGAGGCAGTTATGGTCGAATGGGTGTGATCTGGACCATTGATTAAATCAATGGCCATAATTGATACCGAAGGGATGCAATGGTTAAGAAGTAACCACCCCTTCTTCTATATAAGGCAGGCAAGTCCGTGCCTTTTCAGGCACTACAGGGTATCCTTATTCACCCTGAAACACAAAGCAAATAAGATAAAAACATAGAGATCGTCGGATTCAACATCCAAGACCAGGAGTGGTGTGAAGGCAGCAAAGAGGCAGTTTAGAGGGCAATCAAGAGGGGAGTGGAGAACGACCCTCTGATGGGTTTTGATTATTTTTTGCCACGCCCTGGTCTTACTCTACATCCATATAACACACTCAAATAGCCTGGAGATAATATGGAGGACCGGAATTCCATTCCAATGGCTGAGACAACCTTGAAGGTAGATGTGTGTAGGAAGGCAGTTTCATGGGCAACAAAGGGGGAAGTGATGCACGACCCTTGGGTGGTATATCATCATGGATGGACACGTCCTAGGCTTCCTCTGTGTCCTGGGAACACACGAAAATGGTAAGGATAGAAGGGAGACGACCGGACTCCACTCTCAAAGGCCAAGACAGCCTGAAGGCGGATGCAGTGCAGAAACTGGTTTCATGGGAGTTCCATGGATGGGAAATTTGGTGCGACCCTTGATTGGATCTTATCAATACTGGAGGTATGTGATAATACTTTATAGAGGTGTAATCTGGAAGAGCAAGGCCGCACTTGATAAGGGATGGCACAAGATCTACAAACATCATTGATAAGGTAACATGTTTATGATTACTTTCTAGTTATATTGCTGTCTCTTGTGGTGTGGTTAAGGCCAGGTATGGCACGCCCATCGAAGACCATATATTGTGATGTAAACTAAGGATGCATGACCCTGAGATAAGGGGCGGATCATTGCTGATCTAACTCATCCGTGTGGGATGATAGTTAGATGATATTCATTGAATAGTGATCCATGATGGATCATGGGTTGTGTTGGGTTTGATCATGGTGTGAACCATTGATCCGGCCCATTGAGGAGTCACATGGGATTCCTAGTATAAGGGTAACCATGGGGAGTGCAAGGTTCAATTCGTTTGGAACCAACAGCAAGCAAAGGAGATGAGCAAGGCTAGTACTTGTGGGCATGTACCACAAGTATGGAGCCGGTGTGTTTATACAAGGAAGGCCGTGTGTGATCTGATCATGGGAAAGGATAGACGACCTGATCCATAGATGATGGATCAAGGTGTATGATCTGATTGATCAAAGGATGCACCGGTTGTAAGAGCAAGATTAATCGGTTCCATTGGGACATGGTTCCATGGCCGGTTAGGTAAGTGTGAAGACTCATCAGTTCTGAGTCATGTGGGGTGGTTGGTTGATTGACTTGGGATAGAATGAGAATTATTAGTCCATGAGAGGACTTGACTCCAGAGGAGCATACTCCTAATACATGGAGGCACTTAACCAAGGCCTTGGCCGGTTCAGGAACATAGTCCTTGCCCTTGGCCGGACTGATCATGGCCGAGATCTATATGATCTAGGCCGAATTTTGAAAAACCCTTTTGTGAATCTCTTAGTGGTGATTTATCATGAATTATCATGAATTTTAATTAGTTTTTAGGAATTAATTTGATGATGTCAAATTTGACTGAATGGACTGATCATGATCAGAATCCATAAGGTCTGGGTAGATTCATTGGATTCTGATTATGGGAATCTCTTAGTGGGGAATTATCAGGGGTTTTCGTGAATTTTAATTAATTTTTGGAGCATGTTTGGTTGAGGTCGTTTTTGTAGCTGAAGACTTCCCAAAGGTACTTGGTCTGTGGGGATGGTTGGCTGAATGACTAAGTACCAAGGGGAAGGGTTTATACAGGTATAAAGAATATGTACGAGTAGACGGGGAGCTGGGCGAAGCTACCTCGCAGCTCGATCAGCTGGAAGAGATGGAACCTCAGGTGAAGTTATTCAGCTCAGCTAGATGGATGAGCTAGCTTAACAGCTAAGCCAGCTGGGACCGATGAGCTAACAAGCTCCGTGGATGTGGCAAAGGTAAGATCTAGCAATTGGTTGCTTATCATGGTTAGGGGAATGGAACCTCAGGACTTGTGTGACTTGGTTTAGGTAGGATCGACCTTTGAGCTAGCTTGTAGTTGAGTGTACTAACCATTAGCTGAGGTGATTCGACTGGACCAGTATTAGATTGGAGTTAGTCCAATGGTTAAGTAGATAATATTCCGCTGTGCATAAGTTGAAAGTATCTAAGCTAGAGAATGACTAAGATAGTCTTTAGCTAAGAGCTAAGTAAACCTTCGCCTTAAGGGCAAACTATAAAAGGAAAGGTTGAAAAATTGTGAGGTTCGGTCAGTGTGTGGACCGAGCGACGTGAGGCATAGACCGCGGCCTAGAAGTCCGAGTTCGGGTCTTACAGTACGGATGGCTGATTGTATCAGCCTATCACTATGTATGGGTCAGTTTTCATGTACTGATGGGACCAGTCCGGAAAGTACATGGTCCATTGAGTTAAATCCTTCCATTCAGTACGGATAAGGCTGATCATATCAGCCTATCAGTACGTATGAGTTAATTTTTCATGGCCTTATAGACTAGTCTGGACAGTCCTTGGTCCATCCAGGCAGTACGGATTGCTGATTGTATCAGCCTATCAGAACGTATGGGTCATTTTTCATGTACTGATGGGACCATTCTAGACAGTCCATGGTCGGTTGAGTTAAATCCTTCCATTCAGTACGGTTAAGGCTGATCATATCAGCCTATCAGTACGTATGGGCAATTTTTCATGGCCTGATGAACCAGTCTGGAGAGTCCTTGGTCCATCCAGGCAGTACGGATGGCTGATTGTATGAACCTATCAGTACGTATTGGTCATTTTTCATGTACCGATGGGACCAGTCCGGACAGTCCGTGGTCCGTTGAGTTAAATCCTTCCATTCAGTACGGATAAGGCTGGTCATATCAGCCTACCAGTATGTATAAGTCCATTTTTCATTGCCCGATGGACCAGTCTGGACAGTCCTTGCTCCTTCCAGGTAGTACGGATGGCTGATCGTATCAGCCTATCAGTACGTATGGGTTATTTTTTATGTACTGATGGGACCAGTATGAACAGTCCATGGTCTGTTTAGCTATATCCTTCCATTCAGAACGGATAAGGCTGATCATATCAGCCTATCAGTACGTATTGGTCGATTGTTTATGGCCTGATGAACCAATCTTGAGAGTCCATGGTCCATCCAGGCAGTACGGATGGCTAATTGTATCAACCTATCAGTACGTATGGGTCATTTTTCATGTACTGATGGGACCAGTCTGGAAAGTCCATGGTCCGTTGAGTTAAATCCTTCCATTCAGTACGGTTAAGGCTGATCATATCAGCCTATCAGTACATATTGGTCGATTTTTCATGGCCGGAAGGACAGGTCTGGACAGTACTTGGTCCATCCAGGCCGTACGGATGGCAGATCTTATCAGCCTATCAGTACGTATGGGTCATTTTTCATATTATGATGGGACCAGTCTGGACAGTCCAGGGTCTGTTGAGTTAAATCCTTCCATTCAGTGCGGATAAGGCTGATAATATCAGCCTATCAGTACGTGTGGGACGATTTTTCATGGCCTGATGGACCAGTCTGGACAGTTCTTGGTCCCTCCAGGCAGTATGGATGGCTGATCGTATCAGCCTATCAGTAAGTATAGGTCATTTTTCATGTACTGATGGGACCAGTCCGAACAGTCCATGGTCTGTTGAGTTATACCCTTCCATTCAGAACGGATAAGGCTGATCGTATCAGCCTATCAGTACGTATTGGTCAATTTTTCATGGCCTGTTGGACAGGTCTGGACAGTCCTTGGTCCATCCAGGCCGTACGGATGGCAGATCTTATCATCCTATCAGTACATATGGGTCATTTTTCATGTATTGATGGGACCCATCTTGACAGTCCATGGTCTGTTGAGTTAAATCCTTCTATTCAGTGGGGATAAGGCTGATCATATCAGCCTATCAGTACGTGTGGGACGATTTTTCATGGCCTGATGGACCAGTCTGGACAGTCCTTGGTCCTTCCAGGCAGTAAGGATGGCTGATCATATCAGCCTATCAGTAAGTATGGGTCATTTTTCATGTACTGATGGGACCAGTCCGAACAGTCCATGGTAAGTTGAGCTATATCCTTCCATTCAGTACGAATAAGGCTTATCATATCAGAATATCAGTATGTATGGGTTGATTTTTCATGGCCTCATGGACCAGTCTGGAGAGTCCTTGGCCATCCAGGCAGTACAGATGGCTGATCGTATCAGCCTATCAGTACGTATGGGTCATTTTCTTGTACTGATGGGACCAGTCCGGACAGTCCATGGTCCGTTGAGTTATCTCCTTCCATTCAGTACGGATAATGCTGGTCATATCAGCCTATCAGTACGTATGGGTCATTTTTTCATGGCCTACTGGACCAGTCTGGGCAGTCCTTGGTTCTTCTAGGCAGTACGGATGGCTGATCGTATAAGCCTATCAGTAAGTATGGGTCATTTTTCATGTAATGATGGAACCAGTCCGAACTGTCAATGGTAAGTTAAGCTATATCCTTCCATTCAGTACGGATAAGGCTGATCATATCAGCCTATCAGTACGTATGGGTCATTTTTCATGTATTGATGGGACCAGTCTGGACAGTCCATGGTCTGTTAAGTTAAATCCTTCCATTCAGGGCGGATAAGGCTGATCATCTCAGCCTATTAGTACGTGTGGACGATTCTTCATGGCCTGATGGACCAGTCTCGACAGTCCTTGGTTCTTCCAGGCAGTATGGATGGCTGATTGTATCAGCCTATCAGTAAGTATAGGTCATTTTTCATGTACTGATGGAACCAGTCCGAACTGTCAATGGTAAGTTAAGTTATATCCTTCCATTCAGTATGGATAAGGCTGATCATATCAGCTTATCAGTACGTATGGGTCATTTTTCATGTATTGATGGGACCCGTCTGGACAGTCCATGGTCTGTTGAGTTAAATCCTTCCATTCAGGGAGGATAAGACTGATCATATCAGCCTATTAGTACGTGTGGACGATTTTTCATGGCCTGATGGACCAGTCTCGACAGTCGTTGTCCTTCCAGGCAGTATGGATGGCTGATTGTATCAGCCTATCAGTAAGTATAGGTCATTTTTCATGTACTGATGGGAACAGTCCGAACAGTCCATGGTCTGTTGAGCTATATCCTTCCATTCAGAATGGATAAGACTGATCATATCAACCTATCAGTTCGTATTGGTCAATTGTCTATGGCCTGATGAACCAGTCTGGAGAGTCCTTGGTCCATCCAAGCAGTACGGATGGCTAATTGTATCAACCTATCAGTACGTATGGCCATTTTTCATGTATTGATGGGACCAGTCTGGACAGTCCATGGTCCGTTGAGTTAAATCCTTCCATTCAGTACAGTTAAGGCTGATCGTATCAGCCTATCAGTACGTATTGGTCGACTTTTCATGGCCTGATGGACAGGTCTGGACAGTCCTTGGTCCATCCAGGCAGTACGGATGGCTGATCGTATCAACCTATCAGTACGTATGGGTCATTTTCTTGTACTGATGGGACCAGTCCGGACAGTCCATGGTCGGTTGAGTTATATCCTTCCATTCAGTACGGATAATGCTGGTCATATCAGCCTATCAGTACGTATGGATCAATTTTTCATGGCCTAGTGGACCAGTCTGGACAGTCCTTGGTTCTTCTAAGCAGTACGGATGGCTGATCGTATCAGCCTATCAGTAAGTATGGTTCATTTTTCATGTTCTTATGCGACTAGTCCGGACAGTCCATGATCTGTTGAGTTAAATCCTTTAGTACAGTACGGTTAAGGCTGATCATATCAGTACATCAGTATGTATTGGTTGATTTTTCATGGCCTGATGGACTAGTCTGGACAGTGCTTGATCCATCCAGGCAGTACGGATTGCTGATTGTATCAGCCTATCAGAACATATGGGTCATGTTTCATGTACTGATGGGACCAGTCTAGACAGTCCATCGTCTGTTGAGTTAAATCCTTCCATTCACTACGGTTAAGGCTGATCGTATCAGCCTATCAGTACGTAATGGTCGATTTTTCATGGTCTGATGGACAGGTCTGGACAGTCCTTGGTCCATGCAGGCCGTACGGATGGCAGATCTTATCAGCCTATCAGTACGTATGGGTCATTTTTCATGTATTTATGGGACCAGTCCGGACAGTCCATGGTCTGTTGAGTTAAATCCTTCCATTCAGTGCGGATAAGGCTTATCATATCAGCCTATCAGTATGGTGCGACGATTTTTCATGGCCTGATGGACCTATCTAGACAGTCCTTGGTCCTTCCAGGCAGTATGGATGGCTGATCATATCAGCCTATCAGTAAGTATGGGTCACTTTTCATGTACTGATGGAACCAGTCCGAACAGTCAATGGTAAGTTAACCTATATCCTTCCATTCAGTACGGATAAGGCTGATCAAATCAGCCTATCAGTACGTATTGGTCGATTGTTTATGGCCTTATGGATCAGTCTTGACAGTCCTTGGTCCTGCCAGGCAGTACGGATGGTTGATCGTATCAGCTTATCAGTACGTATGGGTCATTTTTCATGTACTGATGGGACATGTCCTGACTGTCCATGGTCCGTATAGTTAAATCCTTCCATTCAGTACGAATAAGGATGATCATATCAGCATATCAGTAAGTATGGTTGATTTTTCATGGCCTCATGGACCAGTCTGGAGAGTCCTTGGTCCATCCAAGCAGTACAAATGGCTGATCATATCAGCCTATCAGTACGTGTGGGTCATTTTATTGTACTGATGACACCAGTCCGGACAGTCCATGGTCCGTTGAGTTATATCCTTCCATTCAGTACGGATAATGCTGGTCATATTAGCCTATCAGTACGTATGGGTCAATTTTTCATGGCCTAGTGGACCAGTCTGGGCAGTCCTTGGTCCATCCAGGCCGTACGGATGGCAGATCTTATCAGCCTATCAGTACGTATGGGTCATTTTTCATGTATTTATGGGACCAGTCCGGACAGTCCATGGTCTGTTGAGTTAAATCCTTCCATTCAGTGCGGATAAGGCTGATCATATCAGCCTATCAGTATGGTGCGACGATTTTTCATGGCCTGATGGACCTATCTAGACAGTCCTTGGTCCTTCCAGACAGTATGGATTGCTGATCATATCAGCCTATCAGTAAGTATGGGTCATGTTTCATGTACTGATGGAACCAGTCCAAACAGTCAATGGTAAGTTAACCTATATCCTTCCATTCAGTACGGATAAGGCTGATCAAATCAGCCTATCAGTACGTATTGGTCAATTGTTTATGGCCTTATGGACCAGTCTGGACAGTCCTTGGTCCTGCCAGGCAGTACGGATGGTTGATCGTATCAGCCTATCAGTACGTATGGGTCATTTTTCATGTACTGATGGGACATGTCCTGACTGTCCATGGTCCGTATAGTTAAATCCTTCCATTCAGTACGAATAAGGATGATCATATCAGCATATCAGTACGTATGGTTGATTTTTCATGGCCTCATGGACCAGTCTGGAGAGTCCTTGGTCCATCCAAGCAGTAAAAATGGCTGATCGTATCAGCCTATTAGTACGTGTGGGTCATTTTATTGTACTGATGGGACCAGTCCGGACAGTCCATGGTCCGTTGAGTTATATCCTTCAATTCAGTACGGATAATGCTGGTCATATCAGCCTATCAGTATGCATGGGTCGATTTTTCATGGCCCGATGGACCAGTCTGGACAGTCCTTGGTCCTTCCAGGTAGTACGGATGGCTGATCGTATCAGCCTATCAGTACGTATGGGTCATTTTTCATGTACTGATGGAACCAGTCCGGACATCCCATGGTTCATTGAGATAAATCCTTCCATTCAGTACGGTTAAGGCTGATCATATCAGCCTATCAGTACGTGTGGGACAATTTTTCATGGCCTGATGGACCAGTCTGGACAGTCCTTGGTCCTTCCAGGAAGTATGGATGGCTGATCATATCAGCCTATCAGTAAGTATAGGTTATTTTTCATGTACTGCTGGGACCAGTCCGAACAGTCCATGGTCTGTTGAGCTATATCCTTCCATTCAGAACGGATAAGGCTGATCATATCAGCCTATCAGTACGTATTGGTCGATTGTTTATGGCCTAATGAACCAGTCTGGAGAGTCCTTGGTCCATCCAGGCAGTACGGATGGCTAATTGTATCAACCTATCAGTGTGTATGGGCCATTTTTCATTTACTAATGGGACCAGTCTGGACAGTCCATGGTCCGTTGAGTTAAATCCTTCCATTTAGTACGGTTAAGGCTGATCGTATCAGCCTATCAGTACGTATTGGTCGATTTTTCATGGCCTGATGGACAGGTCTGGACAGTCCTTGGTCCATCCAGGCAGTACGGATGGCTGATCGTATCAGCCTATCAGTACGTATGGGTCATTTTTTTTTACTGATGGGACCAGTCCGGACAGTCCATGGTCCGTTGAGTTATATCCTTCCATTCAGTACGGATAATGCTGGTCATATCAGCCTATCAGTACGTATGGGTCAATTTTTCATGGCCTAGTGGACCAGTCTGGGCAGTCCTTGGTTCTTCCAAGCAGTACGGATGGCTGATCGTATCAGCCTATCAAAACGTATGGGTCATTTTTCATGTACTGATGGGACCAGTCTAGACAGTCCATCGTCTGTTGAGTTAAATCCTTCAATTCAGTACAGTTAAGGCTGATCATATCAGCCTATCAGTACGTAATGGTCGATTTTTCTTGGCCTGATGGACAGGTCTGGACAGTCCTTGGTCCATCCAGGCCGTACGGATGGCAGATCTTATCAGCCTATTAGTACGTATGGATCATTTTTCATGTATTTATGGGACCCGTCTGGACAGTCCATGGTCTGTTGAGTTAAATCCTTCCATTCAGTGCGGATAAGGCTGATCATATCAGCCTATCAGTATGGTGAGACGATTTTTCATGGCCTGATGGACCCTTGTGGACAGTCCTTGGTCCTTCCAGGCCGTATGGATGGCTGATCGTATCAGCCTATCAGTAAGTATGGGTCATTTTTCATGTACTGATGGAACCAGTCCGAACAGTCAATGGTAAGTTAAGCTATATCCTTCCATTCAGTACGGATAAGGCTGATCATATCAGCCTATCAATACGTATTGGTCGATTGTTTATGGCCTTATGGACCAGTCTGGACAGTCCTTGGTCCTGCCAGGCAGTACGGATGGTTGATCGTATCAGCCTATCAGTACGTATGGGTCATTTTTCATGTACAGATGGGACATGTCCTAACTGTCCATGGTCCGTTGAGTTAAATCCTTCCATTCAGTACGAATAAGGATGATCATATCAGCATATCAGTACGTAATTGTTATTTTTCATGGCCTCATGGACCAGTCTGGAGAGTCCTTGGTCCATCCAAGCAGTACAAATGGTTGATTGTATCAGCCTATCAGTACGTGTGGGTCATTTTCTTGTACTGATGGGACCAGTCCGGACAGTCCATGGTCTGTTGACTTATATCCTTCCATTCAGTACGGATAAGGCTGATCATATCAGCCTATCAGTATGTATGGGTCAATTTTTCATGCCCCGATGGACCAGTCTGGACAGTCCTTGGTCCTTCCAGGTAGTACGGATGGCTGATCGTATCAGCCTATCAGTACGTGTGGGAAGATTTTTCGTGGAATGATGGACCAGTTTGGACAGTCCTTGGTCCTTCTAGGCAGTATGGATGGCTGATTGTTTCAGCCTATCAGTAAGTATAGGTCATTTTTCATGTGCTGATGGGACTAGTCCAAACAGTCCATGGTCTGTTGAGCTATATCCTTCCATTCAGAACGGATAAGGCTGATCATATCGACCTATCATTACGTATTGGTCCATTGTTTATGGCCTGATGAACCAGTCTGGAAAGTCGTTGGTCCATCCAAGCAGTACGGATGGCTAATTGTATCAACCTATCAGTACGTATGGGCCATTTTTCATGTACTAAGGAGACCAGTCTGGACAGTCCATGGTCCGTTGAGTTAAATCCTTCCATTCAGTACGGTTAAGGCTGATCGTATCAGCCTATCAGTACGTATTGGTCGATTTTTCATGGCCTGATGGACAGGTCTGGACAGTCCTTGGTCCATCCAGGCAGTACGGATGGCTAATCGTATCAGCCTATCAGTACGTATGGGTCATTTTCTTGTACTGATGGGACCAGTCCGGACAGTCCACTGTCCGTTGAGTTATATCCTTCCATTCAGTACGGATAATGGTAGTCATATCAGCCTATCAGTACGTATGGGTCAATTTTTCATGGCCTAGTGGACCAGTCTGGACAGTCCTTGGTTCTTCCAGGCAGTACGGATGGCTGATCGTATCAACCTATCACTACGTATGGGTCATTTTCTTGTACTGATGCGACTAGTCCGGACAGTCCATGATCCGTTGAGTTAAATCCTTTAATTTAGTACGGTTAAGGCTGGTCATATCAGCATATCAGTATGTATGGGTTATTTTTCATGGCCTAATGGACTAGTCTGGACAGTCCTTGGTCCGTCCAGGCAGTTCGGATTGCTGATTGTATCAGCCTATCAGAACGTATAGGGCAGTTTTCATGTACTGATGGGACCAGTCTAGACAGTCCATGGTATGTTGAGTTAAATCCTTCCATTCAGTACCGTTAAGGCTGATCATATCAGCCTATCAGTACGTATGGGCAATTTTTCATGGCCTGATGAACCAGTCTGGAGAGTCCTTGGTCAATCCAGGCAGTACGGATGGCTTTTGTATCAACCTATCAGTATGTATGGTTCATTTTTCATGTACTGATGCGACTAGTCCGGACAGTCCATGATCTGTTGAGTTAAATCCTTTAATTCAGTACGGTTAAGGCTGATCATATCGGCATATCAGTATGTATTGGTTGATTTTTCATGGCCTGATGGACTAGTTTGGACAGCCTTGGTCCATCCAGGCAGTACGGATTGCTGATTGTATCAACCTATCAGAACGTCTGGGTCATTCTTCATGTACTGATGGGACCAGTCTAGACAGTCCATCGTCTGTTGAGTTAAATCCTTCCATCCAGTACGGTTAAGGATGATCGTATCAGCCTATTAGTATGGTGCGACGATTTTTCATGGCCTAATCGACCTGTCTGGACAGTGCTTGGTCCTTCCAGGAAGTATGGATGGCTGATCGTATCAGCCTATCAGTAAGTATGGGTCATTTTTCATGTACTGATGGAACCAGTCCGAACAGTCAATGGTAAGTTAAGCTATATCCTTCCATTCAGTACTGATAAGGCTGATCATATCAGCCTATCAGTACGTATTGGTCGATTGTTTATGGTCTTGTGGACCAGTCTGGACAGTCCTTGGTCCTACCAGGCAGTACGGATGGTTGATCGTATCAGCCTATCAGTACGTATGGGTCATTTTTCATGTACGGATGGGACATGCCCTAACTGTCCATGGTCCGTTGAGTTAAATCCTTCCATTCAGTACGAATAAGGATGATCATATCAGCATATCAGTACGTATTGTTGATTTTTCATGGCCTCATGGACCAGTCTCGAGAGTCCTTGGTCCATCCAAGCAGTATAAATGGCTGATTGACAATCAGCCTATCAGTACGTGTGGGTCATTTTCTTGTACTGATGGGACCAGTCCAGACAGTCCATGGTTCGTTGAGTTATATCCTTCCATTCAGTACGGATAAGGCTGATCATATCAGCCTATCAGTATGTGGGTCGCTTTTTCATGGCCCGATGGACCAGTCTGGACAGTCCTTGGTCCTTTCAGGTAGTACGGATGGCTGATCGTATCAGCCTATCATTACGTGTGGGAAGATTTTTCGTGGCCTGATGGACCAGTCTGGACAGTCCTTGTACCTTCGAGGCGGTATGGATGGCTGATCGTTTCAGCCTATCAGTAAGTATAGGTCATTTTTCATGTACTGATGGGACCAGTCCAAACAGTCCATGGTCTGTTGAGCTATATCCTTCCATTCAGAACGGATAAGGCTGATCATATCGGCCTATCATTACGTATTGGTCCATTGTTTATGGCCTGATGAACCAGTCTGGAGAGTCCTTGGTCCATCCAGGCAGTACGGATGGCTAATTGTATCAACCTATCAGTACGTATGGGCCATTTTTCATGTACTGATGGGACCAGTCTGGACAGTCCATGGTCCGTTGAGTTAAATCCTTCCATTCAGTACGGTTAAGGCTGATCGTATCAGCCTATCAGTACGTATTGGTCGATTTTTCGATGGCCTGATGGACAGGTCTGGACAGTCCTTGGTCCATCCAGGCAGTACGGATGGCTGATCGTATCAGCCTATCAGTACGTATGGGTCATTTTTTTTTACTGATGGGACCAGTCCGGACAGTCCATGGTCCGTTGAGTTATATCCTTCCATTCAGTACGGATAATGCTGGTCATATCAGCCTATCAGTACGTATGGGTCAATTTTTCATGGCCTAGTGGACCAGTCTGGGCAGTCCTTGGTTCTTCCAAGCAGTACGGATGGCTGATCGTATCAGCCTATCAAAACGTATGGGTCATTTTTCATGTACTGATGGGACCAGTCTAGACAGTCCATCGTCTGTTGAGTTAAATCCTTCAATTCAGTACAGTTAAGGCTGATCATATCAGCCTATCAGTATGTATGGGTTATTTTTCATGGCCTAATGGACTAGTCTGGACAGTCCTTGGTCAGTCCAGACAGTACGGATTGCTGATTGTATCAGCCTATCAGAACGTATAGGTCAGTTTTCATGTACTGATGGGACAAGTCTAGACAGTCCATGGTCTGTTGAGTTAAATCCTTCCATTCAGTACCGTTAAGGCTGATCATATCAGCCTATTAGTACGTATGGGCAAATTTTCATGGCCTGATGAACCAGTCTGGAGAGTCCTTGGTCGATCCAGGCAGTACGGATGGCTGATTGTATCAACCTATCAGTACGTATGGTTCAATTTTCATGTACTGATGCGACTAGTCCGGACAGTCCATGATCTGTTGAGTTAAATCCTTTAATTCAGTACGGTTAAGGCTGATCATATCGGCATATCAGTATGTATTGGTTGATTTTTCAAGGCCTGAAGGTCTAGTTTGGACAGCCTTGGTCTATCCAGGCAGTACGGATTGCTGATCGTATCACCCTATCAGTATATATGGGTCATTTTTCATGTACTGATGGGACCAGTCTGGACAGTCCATGGTCTGTTGAGTTAAATCCTTCCATTCAATGCGGATAACGCTGATCATTTCAGCCTATCGTTTCGTGTGGGACGATTTTTCATGTCCTGATGGACCAGTCTGGACAATCCTTGGTCCTTCCAGGCAGTACGGATGGCTGATCGTATCAGCCTATCAGTACATATGGGTCATTTGTCATATATTGATGGGACCGGTCCAAACTGTCCATGGTCCGTTGAGCTATATCCTTCCATTCAGTACGGATAAGGCTGGTCATATCAGCCTATCAATACATATTGGTCGATTGTTTATGGGCTGATGGACCAGTCTGGACAGTCCTTGGGCCTGCCAGGCAGTACGGATGGCTGATCATATCAGCCTATCAGTACGTATGGGTCATTTTTCATGTACTGATGGGACCAGTCCAGACCGTCCATGGTCCGTTCAGTAATATCCTTCAATTCAGTACAGATAAGGATGATCATATAAGCCTATCAGTACGTATAAGTCGATTGTTTATGGCTTGATGAACCAGTCTGGAGATTCCTTGGTCCATCCAGGCAGTACGGATGGCTAATTGTATCAAACTATCAGTACGTATGGGTCATTTTTCATGTACTGGTGGGACCAGTCCAGACAGTCCATGGTTCGTTGAGTTAAATCCTTTCAATCAGTACGGTTAAGGCTGATCATATCAGCCTATCAGTACGTATGGGTCGATTTTTCATGGCCTGATGGACAAGTCTGGAAGTTCTTGGTCCTTCCAGGCAGTACGGATGGCTGATCGTATCAGCCTATCAGTAAGTATGGGCATTTTTCATGTACTGATGGGACCAGTCCGAACAGTCCATAGTTCGTTGAGTTATATCCTTCCATTCAGTATGGATAAGGCTGATCATATCTGCATATCAGTACGTATTGGTCGATTGTTTATGGCCTTATGGACCAGTCTGGACAGACCTTGGTCCTGCCAGTCTGGACAGTCCTTATGGACAACACTGGATGGTTAAGGCTGATCATATCAGCCTATCAGTACGTATGGGCAATTTTTCATGGTATGATGAACCAGTCTGGAGAGTCTTTAGTCTATCCAGAGAGTACGGATGGCTAATTGTATAAAACTATCAGTACGTATGGCTCTTTTTCATGTATTGATGGGACCAGTCAAGACAGTCCATGGTCCGTTGAGCTAAATCCTTCCATTCAGTACGGTTAAGGCTGATCATATCAGCCTATCAGTACGTATTAGTCGATTTTTCATGGCCTGATGGACAGGTCTGGACAGTCCTTGGTCCATCTAGGCAGTACGAATGGCTGATCGTATCACCCTATCAGTATATATGGGTCATTTTTCATGTATTGATGGGACCAGTCTGGACAGTCCATGGTATGTTGAGTTAAATCCTTCCATTCAATGCGGATAAGGCTGATCATTTCAGCCTATCATTTCGTGTGGGACAATTTTTCATGGCCCGATGGACCAGTCTGGACAGTCCTTGGTCCTTCCAGGCAGTACAGAATGCTGATCGTATCAGCCTATCAATACGTATGGGTCATTTTTCATGTACTGATGGGACCGGTCCAAACTGTCCATGGTCCGTTGAGCTATATCCTTCCATTCAGTACGGTAAGGCTGGTTATATCAGCCTATCAATACGTATTGGTCGATTGTTTATGGGCTGATGGACCAGTCTGGATAGTCCTTGGTCCTGCCAGGCAGTACGGATGGCTGATCGTATCAGCCTATCAGTACGTATGGGTCATTTTTCATGTACTGATGGGACCAGTCCAGACCGTCCATGGTCCATTCAGTAAATTCCTTCAATTCAGTACATATAAGGATGATTATATCAGCCTATCAGTACGTATAAGTCGATTGTTTATGGCTTGATGAACAAGTCTAGAGAGTCCTTGGTCCATCCAGGCAGTACGGATGGCTAATTGTATCAACGATACAGTACGTATGGGTCATTTTTCATGTACTGATGGGACCAGTCCAGACAGTCCATGGTTCGTTGAGTTAAATCATTCCATTCAGTACGGTTAAGGCTGATCATATCAGCCTATCAGTACGTATGGGTCGATTTTTCATGGCTTGATGGACAAGTCTGGAAGTTCTTGGTCCTTCCAGGCAGTACGGATGGCTGATCGTATCAGCCTATAAGTAAGTATGGGCATTTTTAATGTAGTGATGGGACCAGTCCAAACAGTCCATAGTCCGTTGAGCTATATCCTTCCATTCAGTATGGATAATGCTGATCATATCTGCATATCAGTACGTATTGGTCGATTGGTTATGGCCTTATGGACCAGTCTGGACCGTCCTTGGTCCTGCCAGTCCTTATGGACCAGCCTGGACGGTTAAGGCTTATCATATCACCCTATCAGTACGTATGGGCAATTTTTCATGGTCTGATGAACCAGTCTGGAGAGTCCTTGGTCCATCCAGGCACTACGGATGGCTAATTGTATCAAATTATCAGTACATATGGCTCATTTTTCATGTATTGATGGGACCAGTCCAGACAGTCCATGGTCTGTTGAGTTAAATCCTTCCATTCAATGCGGATAAGGCTAATCATATCAGCCTATCAGTACGTGTGGGACAAATTTTCATGTCCTGATGGACCAGTCTGGACAGTACTTGGTCCTTCCAGGCAGTACGGATGGCTGATCGTATCAGTCTATCAGTAAGTATGGGCATTTTTCATATACTGATGGGACCAGTCCGAATAGTCCATAGTCCGTTGAGCTATATCCTTCCATTCAGTACGGATAAGGCTGATCATATCAGCATATCAGTACGTATTGGTCGATTGTTTATGGCCTTATGGACCAGTCTGGAAAGTCATTGGTCCTGCCAGTCTGGACAGTCCTTATGGACCAGCCTGGACGGTTAAGGCTGATCATATCACCCTATCAGTACGTATGGGCAATTTTTCATGGTCTGATGAACCAGTCTGGAGAGGCCTTGGTCCATCCAGGCAGTACGGATGGCTAATTGTATCAACCTATCAGTATATATGGGTCATTTTTCATGTACTGATGGGACCAGTCCAGACAGTCCATGGTCCGTTGAGCTAAATCCTTCCATTCAGTACGGTTAAGGCTGATCATATCAGCCTATCAGTACGTCTGAGTCGATTTTTCATGGCCTGATGGACAGGTCTGGACAGTCCTTGGTCCAATTAGGCTGTACGAATGGCTGATCGTATCACCCTATCAGTATATATGGGTCATTTTTCATGTACTGATGGGACCAGTCTAGACAGTCCATGGTCTGTTGAGTTAAATCCTTCCATTCAATGTGGATAAGGCTGATCATTTCAGCCTATCATTTCGTGTGGGACGATTTTTCATGGCCCGATGGACCAGTCTGGACAGTCCTTGGTCCTTCCAGGCAGTACGTATGGCTGATCGTATCAGCCTATCAGTACGTATGGGTCATTTTCATGTACTGATGGGACCGGTCCAAACTGTCCATGGTCCGTCGAGCGATATCCTTCCATTCAGTACAGATAAGGTTGGTCATATCAGCCTATCAATACGTATTGGTCGTTGTTTATGGGCTGATGGACCAGTCTGGACAGTCATTGGTCCTGCCAGGCAGTATGGATGGCTAATTGTATCAAACTATCAGTACGTATGGGTCATTTTTCATGTACTGATGGGACCAGTCCAGACAGTCCATGGTCCGTTCAGTTAAATCGTTCCATTCAGTACGGTTAAGGATGATCATATCAGCCTATCAGTGAGTATGGGTCGATTTTTCATGGCCTGTTGGACAAGTCTGGAAGTTCTTAGTCCTTCCAGGCAGTATGGATGGCTGATCGTATCAGCCTATCAGTAAGTATGGGTATTTTTCATGTACTGATGGGACCAGTCCGAAGAGTCCATAGTCCGTTGAGCTATATCCTTCCATTCAGTATGGATAAGGCTGATCATATCTGCATATCAGTACGTATTGGTCGATTGTTTATGGCCTTATGGACCAGTCTGGACAGTCCTTGGTCCTGCCAGTCTGGACAGTCCTTATGGACCAGCCTGGACGGTTAAGGCTGATCATATCACCCTATCAATACGTATGGGCAATTTTTCATGGTCTGATGAACCAGTCTGGAGAGTCTTTGGTCTATCCAGGGAGTACGTATGGCTAATTGTATCAAACTATCAGAACGTATGGCTTACTTTTCATGTATTGATGGGACAAATCCAGACAGTCCATGGTCCGTTGAGTTAAATCCTTCCATTCAGTACGGTTAAGGCTGATCATATCAGCCTATCAGTACGTATGGGTCGATTTTTCATGGCCTGATGGACCAGTCTGGACAGTTCTTGGTCCTTCCAGGCAGTACGGATGGCTGATCGTATCAGTCTATCAGTAAGTATGGGCATTTTTCATGTACTGATGGGACCAGTCCGAATAGTCCATAGTCCGTTGAGCTATATCCTTCCATTCAGTACGGATAAGGCTGATCATATCAGCATATCAGTATGTATTGGTCGATTGTTTATGGCCTTATGGACCAGTCTGGACAGTCCTTGGTCCTGCCAGTCTGGACAGTCCTTATGGACCAGCCTGGACGGTTAAGGCTGATCATATCAACCTAACAGTACGTATGGGCACTTTTTCATGGCTTGATGAACCAGTCTAGAGAGGCCTTGGTCCATCCAGGCAGTATGGATGGCTAATTGTATCAACCTATCAGTACATATGGGTCATTTTTCATGTACTGATGGGACCAGTCCAGACAATCCATGGTCCGTTGAGCTAAATCCTTCCATTCAGTACGGTTAAGGCTGATCATATCAGCCTATCAGTACGTATGGGTCAATTTTTCATGGCCTGATGGATAGGTCTGGACAGTCCTTGGTCCATCTAGGCAGTACGAATGGCTGATCGTATAAGCCTATCAGTATATATGGGTCATTTTTCATGTATTGATGGGACAAGTCTGGACAGTCCATGGTCTGTTGAGTTAAATCCTTCCATTCAATGTGGATAAGGCTGATCATTTCAGCCTATCAGTTCGTGTGGGACGATTTTTCATGGCCCGATGGACCAGTCTGGACAGTCCTTGGTCCTTCCAGTCAGTACGGATGGCTGATCATATCAGCCTATCAGTACGTATGGGTCATTTTTTATGTACTGATGGGACCAGTCTGGACAGTCCATGGTCTGTTGACTTAAATCCTTCCGTTCAGTACGGTTAAGGCTGATCACATCAGCCTATCAGTACGTATGGGTCGATTTTTCATGGCCTGATGGACCAGTCTGGACAGTTCTTGGTCTTTCCAGGCAGTACAGACGGCTGATCGTATCAGCCTATCAGTAAGTATGGGTCATTTTTCATGTACTGATGGGACCGGTCCGAACTGTCCATGGTCCGTTGACCTATATCATTCCATTCAGTACGGATAAGGCTGGTCATATCAGCCTATTAGTACGTATTGGTCGATTGTTTATGGCCTTATAGACAAATGTGGACAGTCCTTGGTCCTGCCAGGCAGTACGGATTGCTGATCGTATCAGCCTACCAGTATGTATGGGTCATTTTCCATGTACTGATGGGACCAGTCCAGAACGTCCATGGTCCGTTCAGTTAAATCCTTCCATTCAGTACATATAAGGATGATCATATCAGCCTATCAGTACATATTGGTCGATTGTTTATGGCCTTATAGACAAATGTGGACAGTCCTTGGTCCTGCCAGGCAGTACGGATGGCTGATCGTATCAGCCTACCAGTACGTATGGGTCATTTTCCATGTACTGATGGGACCAGTCCAGAACGTCCATGGTCCGTTCAGTTAAATCCTTCCATTCAGTACATATAAGGATGATCATATTAGCCTATCAGTACGTATTGGTCGATTGTTTATGGCTTGATGAACCAGTCTGGAGAGTCCTTGGTCGATCCAGGCAGTACGAATGGCTAATTGTATCAAACTATCAGTACGTATGGGTCGATTTTTTATGGACTTATGGACCAGCCTGGACAATCCTTGTGGACAAGGCTGGACGGTTAAGGCTGATCATATCACCCTATAAGTACGTATGGGCAATTTTTCATGGTCAGATGAACCAGTCTGGAGAGTCCTTGGTCCATCCAGGCAGTACAAATGGCTAATTGTATCAAACTATCAGTACGTATGGATCATTTTTCATGTACTGATGAGACCAGTCCAGACGGTCCATGCTCTGTTGAGTAAAATCCTTCCATTCAGTACGGTTAAGGCTGATCATATCAGCCTATGAATACGTATGGGTCGATTTTTCATGGCCTGATGGACCAGTGTGGACAGTTCTTGGTCCTCCCAGGCAGTACGGATGGCTGATCGTATCAGCCTATCAATAAGTGTAAGCATTTTTCATGTACTGATGGGACCAGTTCGAATAGTCCATAGTCTGTTGAGCTATATCCTTCCATTCAGTACAGATAAAGATGATCATATCAGCATATCAGTACGTATTGGTCGATTGTTTATGGCTTTATGGACTAGTATGGACAGTCCTTGGTCCTGCCAGTCTGGACAGTCCTTGTGGACCAGCCTGGACAGTTAAGGCTGATCATATCAGCCTATTAGTACGTATGGGCAATTTTTCATGGCCTGATGAACCAGTCTGGAGAGGCCTTGGTCCTTCCAGGCAGTACGGATGGCTAATTGTATCAACTTAGCAGTACATATGGGTCATTTTTCATGTACTGATGGGACCAGTCCACACAGTCCATGGTCCGTTGAGCTAAATCCTTCCATTCAGTACGGTTAAGGCTGATCATATCAGCCTATCAGTACGTATGGGCAATTTTTCATGGCCTGATGAACCAGTCTGGAGAGGCCTTGGTCCTTCCAGGCAGTACGGATGGCTAATTGTATCAACTTAGCAGTACATATGGGTCATTTTTCATGTACTGATGGGACCAGTCCACACAGTCCATGGTCCGTTGAGCTAAATCCTTCCATTCAGTACGGTTAAGGCTGATCATATCAGCCTTTCAGTACGTATGGGTCGGTTTTTCATGGTCTGATTGACAAGTCTGGACAGTCCTTGGTCCATCCAGGCAGTACGAATGGCAGATCGTATAAGCCTATCAGTACATATGGGTCATTTTTCATGTATTGATGGGACCAGTCTGGACAGTCCATGGTCTGTTGAGTTAAATCCTTCCATTCAGTGCAGATAAGGCTGATCATTTCAGCCTTATCAGTTCGTGTGGGACGATTTTTCATGGCCCGATGGACCAGTCTGGACAGTCCTTGGTCCTTCCAGGCAGTACGAATGGCTGATCATATCAGCCTATCAGTACGTATGGGTCATTTTTCATGTACTGATGGGACCGGTCCGAACTGTCCATGGTCCGTTGAGCTATATCCTTCCATTAGTACGGATAAGGCTGGTCATATCAGCCTATCAGTACGTATTGGTCGATTGTTTATGGGCTTATGGACCAGTCTGGACAGTCCTTGGTCCTGCCAGGCAGTACGGATGGCTGATCATATCAGCGTATCAGTACGTATGGGTCATTTTTCATGTACTGATGGGACCAGTCCAGACCGTCCATGGTCCGGTCAGTTAAATTCTTCCATTCAGTACATATAAGGATGATCATATCAGCCTATCAGTATGTATCAGTCGATTGTTTATGGCTTGATGAACCAGTCTGGAGAGGCCTTGGTCCATCCAGGCAGTACGGATGGCTAATTGTATACACCAATCAGTACATATGGGCCATTTTTCATGTACTTATGGGACCAGTCCAGACAGTTCATGGTCCGTTGAGCTAAATCCTTCCATTCAGTAAGGTTAATGCTGATCATATCAGCCTATCAGTACGTATGGGTTAATTTTTCATGGCCTGATGGACAGGTCTGGAGAGTCCTTGGTCCATTCAGGCAGTACTAATGGCTGATCGTATCAGCCTATCAGTACATATGGGTCATTATTCATGTATTGATGGGACCAGTCTGGACAGTCCATGGTCTGTTGAGTTAAATCCTTCCATTCAGTGCAGATAAGGCTGATCATTTCAGCCTATCAGTTCGTGTGGGACGATTTTTCATGGCCCGATGGACCAAGTCTGGACAGTCCTTGGTCCTTCCAGGCAGTACCGATGGCTGATCGTATCAGCCTATCAGTAAGTATGGGTCATTTTTCATGTACTGATGGGACCAGTCCGACCAGTTCGAACAGTCCATGGTCCGTTGAGCTATATCCTACCATTAAGTACGGATAAGGCTGATCATATCAGCCTATAGGTATGTGTTGGTCGATTGTTTATGGCCTGATGAACCAGTCTGGAGAGTCCTTGGTCCATCCAGGCAGTACGAATGGCTAATTGTATCAGCCTATCAGTACGTATGGGTTATTTTTCATGTACTGATGGGACCAGTCCGAACAGTCCATGGTCCGTTGAGTTAAATTATTCCATTCAGTACGGTTAAGGCTGATCATATCAGCCTATCAGTACGTATGGGTCGATTTTTCATGGCCTGATGGACAGGTCTGGACAGTTCTTGGTCCATCCAGGCCGTACAGATGGCTGATCGTATCAGCCTATCAGTACGTATGGGTCATTTTTCATGTACTGATGGGACCAGTGCAGACAGTCCATGGTCCGTTGAGTTAAATCCTTCCATTCAGTACGGTTAAGGCTGATCATATCAGCTTATCAGTACGTATGGGTCATTTTTTCATGGCATGATGGACCAGTCTGGACAGTTCTTGGTCCTTCCAGGCAGTACGGATGGCTGATCGTATCAGCCTTTCAGTTAGTATGGGCATTTTTCATGTACTGATGGGACCAGTCCGAACAGTCCATAGTCCGTTGAGCTATATCCTTCCATTCAGTACGGATAAGGCTGATCATATCAACATATCAGTACATATTTGTCGATTGTTTATGGCCTTATGGACCAGTCAGGACAGTCCTTGGTCGTGCCAGTCTGGACAGTCCTTATGGACCAGCCTGGACAGTTAAGGCTGATCATATCAGCCTATCAGTACGTATGGGCAATTTTTCATGGCCTGATGAACCAGTCTGGAGAGGCCTTGGTCCATCCAGGCAATACAAATGGCTAATTGTATCAGCCTATCATTACGTATGGGTTATTTTTCATGTACTGATGGGACCAGTCCAGACAGTCCATGGTTCGTTGAGTTAAATTATTCCATTCAGTACGGTTAAGGCTGATCATATCAGCCTATCAGTACGTATGGGTCGACTTTTCATGGCTTGATGGACAGGTCTGGACAGTTCTTGGTCCATCCAGGCCGTTTAGATGGCTGATCGTATCAAACTATCAGTACGTATGGGTCATTTTTCATGTATTAATAGGACAAGTCTGGAAAGTCCATGGTCTGTTGAGTTAAATCCTTCCATTCAGTACGGTTAAAGCTGATCATATCAGCCTATAAGTACGTATGGGTCAATTTTTCATGGCCTGATGGACCAGTCTGGACAGTTCTTGGTCCTTCCAGGCAGTACGGATGGCTGATCGTATCAGCCTATCAGTAAGTATGGGTCATTTTTTATGTACTGATGGGACCGGTCCGAACTGTCCATAGTCCGTGAAGCTATATCCTTACATTCAGTACGGATTAGGCTGATCATATCAGCCTATCAGTACGTACTGGTTGATTGTTTATGGCTTTATGTACCAGTCTGGACAGTCCTTGGTCCTGCCAGGCAGTACGGATGGCTGATCGTATCAGCCTATCAGTACGTATGGGTCTTTTTCATGTACTGATGGGACCAGTCCAAACTGTCCACGGTCCGTTCAGTTAAATCCTTCCTTTCAGTACGGATAAGGATGATCATATCAGGCTATCAGTACGTATTGGTCGATTGTTAATGGATTGATGAACCAGTCTGGAGAGTCCTTGGTCCATCCAGGCAGTACGGATGGCTAATTGTATCAAATTATCAGTACGTATGGGTCATTTTTCATGTACTGATGGGACCAGTCCATACAGTCCATGGTCCGTTTAGTTAAATCCTTCCATTCAGTACGGTTAAGGCTGATCATATCAGCCTATCAGTACGTATGGGTCGATTTTTCATGGCCTGTTGGACAGGTCTGGACAGTCCTTGGTCCATCCAGGCAGTACGGATTGCTGATCGTATCTGCCTATCAGTACGTATGGGTCATTTTTCATGTATTGATGGGACCAGTCTGGACAGTCCATGGTATGTTGAGTTAATTCCTTCCATTCAGTGCTGATAAGGTTGATCATCTCAGCCTATCAGTACGTGTAGGAAATTTTTTCATGACCCGATGGACCAGTCTGGACAGTCCTTTGTCCTTCAAGGCAGTACGGATGGCTGATCGTATCAACCTATCAGTAAGTATGGGTCATTTTTCATGTACTGATGGGACCAGTCCGAACAGTCCATGGTCCGTTGTGCTATATCATTCCATTAAGTACGGATAAGGCTGCTCATATCAGCCTACCAATACGTATTGCCGATTGTTTATGGCCTGATGAACCAGTCTGGAGAGTCCTTCTTAGTCCATCCAGGCAGTACGAATGGCTAATTGTATCAGCATATCAGTACGTATGGGTCATTTTTCATGTACTGATGGGACCAGTCCGGACAGTCCATGGTCCATTGGGTTTAATTATTCCATTCAGTACGGTTAAGGCTGATCATATCAGCCTATCAGTACGTATGGGTAGATTTTTCATGGCCTGATGGACAGGTCTGGACAGTTCTTGGTCCATCCAGGCCGTATAGATTGCTGATTGTATCAGCCTATCAGTACGTATGGGTCATTTTTCTTGTATTGATGGGATCAGTCTGGACAGTCCATCGTCTGTTGAGTTAAATCAATGTGGATAAGGCTGATCATATCAGCCTATCAGTACGTGTGGGACAATTATTCATGTCCTGATGGACCAGTATGGACAGTTCTTAGTCCTTCCAGGCAGTACGGATGGCTGATCGTATCAGCCTATCAGTAAGTATGGGTCATTTTTCATTTACTGATGGGACCAGTCTGAACAGTCCATGGTCTGTTGGGCTATATCCTTCCATGCAGTCCGGATAAGGCTGATCATATCAGCTTATCAAAACGTATTGGTCGGTTGTTTATGGCCTTATGGACCAGTCTGGACAGTCCTTGGTCCTGCCAGGCAATACGGATGGTTGATCGTATTAGCCTCTCAGTACGTATGGGTCATTTTTCATGTACTGATGGGACCAGTCAAGACTGTCCATGGTCCGTTCAGTTAAATCCTTCCATTCAGTATGGATAAGGATGAGCATATCAGCATATCAGTTCGTATGGGTTGAATTTCCATGGCCTCATGGACCAGTCTGGAGAGTCCTTGGTCCATCCAGGCAGTACCAATGGCTAATTTCATCAACCTATCAGTACGTATGGGTCATTTTTCATGTATTGATGGGACAAGTCTGGACAGTCCATGGTCTGTTTAGTTAAATCCTTCCATTCAGTGTGGATAAGGCTGATCATATCAACATATCAGTACGTGTGGGACGATTTTTCATGGCCTGATGGAAAATTCTGGAGAGTCATTGGTCCTTATAGGCAGTACGGATGGCTGATTCTATCAGCCTATCAGTACGTATGGGTTATTTTTCATGTACTGATGGGACCAGTCCAGACAGTCCATAGTCCGTTGAGTTAAATCCTTCCATTTAGTACGGATAAGGATGATCATATCAGCTTATCAGTACGTATGTGTTGATTTTTCATGGCCTTATGGACCAGTCTGGACAGTCCTTGGTACTTCCAGGCAGTACGGATGGTTGATCCTATCAGCCTATCAGTACGTATGGGTCATTTTTCATGTACTGATGCGACTAGTCCGGACAGTCCATGGTCCATTGAGTTAAATCCTTCAATTCAGTACGGTTAAGGCTGATAATATCAGCATATCAGTATGTATGGGTTGAATTTTTCATCGCCTGATGGACCAGTCTGGACAGTCCTTGGTCAATCCAGGCAGTTCGGATTGCTAATCGTAACAGCCTATCGTAACATATGGGTCATTTTTCATGTACTGATGGAACGAGTCTGGACAGTCCATGGTCCGTTGAGTTATAATGTAAGACCCGATCCTGGTCCAAAGGACCCAACTAGGACCTGCGGACTTAGCTATCTAATCATGTAATTTTTGTCCACTTTTTCAATCATATGAGGTTCAAACATTTCGATTCCTAAGTCTATTCAGATAAGAGAGATTGTATCTTTATTAATATAAAACATGTGATCCAATACATAGATTCAGTTGCACTCACTTTTTGACAGAATCAAGGTCCTATCATTTTCTACGAATTTGAGGATGTGTTAAAATAAAGTCTAACCGCCAAGGCTATGGATTTTGGTTCGCGCTTTATGGCATTTGGAGCTTCGTTACGGTAGACTTGGATGAATATTAAACCGAATGAGGGACCTGACGCCTATAAGAGGTGGAGGTGGATGCGTCTTTTCAAGATCCATCAGAAGCAGGTAGAGTAAGGGGTGGCCCCAAAGCGGAATTGACCGGGGGTGCTTGGTCGAAGCTCCAGTAGGTAGCCACTCCCTTTTTCTATGACTTTTCATTCTCAACGAAAACAATAAGACCAAGATTGGTTCATACTAACTATACTATCCCACAACCCACACATCCATCCACGCCTCAGGTCTTCATGGTTCCTTGGCCTTGCCACGGTCCTGGTCTGATCCTGAAAGCAACATAATCACAAGACACGTGTATAAGTACAATCCGATACCATATCTACATTGCATGGTTTGGTTCTCCTATTCTATGGTCCATAACCTATCCATTCAGTTCACAAGGCCCACGGCCACACTCAGGACACCACCCAGGACATCCTGGACACCTACTCAACACACGGCCTGATTGATCCAATGTGGTCCAACCCTTTGTCCACACCAAACCACAATCGACCATGGCTGATTCCCAAATCTGATCAACCCAAATAAATCCCCCAAAACTAAATAAAATTCATGACAATTCCTAATAAATCCCAACTAATAAAAATCCATAATCAGAATCTACAGAACCGGCCTCGGTCCTATTGATCTCGGCAACAATCAGCCAAAACGGCCATAACTGACCATACTCAAGCGATCTCCACACCACACAAGCAAACTCCTGACCGGAAATCAATCACCAACACACACAGCCAAGCCTTGATCTCTCTCTCTCTCTCTCTCTCTCTCTCTCTCTCTCTTTCTTTCTCTCTATCACGATTTGGACAGAGCTTTCCTTAGGGAAAATTGTGTGAATTCTGGACCCATAGGGTCTGTATTTAAAGGCAAGAATCGACCCTTAACTGCCTGGGCGAACAGGCATGACTTTGTGGCCGAATGGGTGCAACTTGTACCATTCGCACCCCTTCGTCCTAACTGCCTCCAACTGCCTCTCTCTCCCTTATCCTGTTCGAATGAAAGCCCCATGGTCCTGTCCACTGCCCTGCCTACTTTTCCAAGACCCCAAACTGGTCGGACCCCCCTTGGACAACAAGACCAGCACCATAACCGCCCATGACCCGAGCCCCTCGACCATGACCCGAACCCTTCATCCAGCTGAGGTGAGATGGTTGCTAGCTGCCCCAGCTAAGGGAGCTGGTGGTCCAGCTACTGGAGCTGACCTAGGCTAGTATGAGCTGTACCAAACTGTCCCGAGCTTGATCTAGCTGGCCGAGCTACTCCCATGCCTTGTCCGGCTGCCTTAGAACTCATCCAATTCTCCTTTCCTTGTCTTCATTCGATTCTGGTTAAGTCTCAGCCTACTGATGCACTTAACCATCCGTCCCAGCCATGATACACTTGTCCTTATGTCATGTGACCTGACTGGTGCGTCTCCTCGCACCACGGCTGTGCCGGAAGGCCTTATCTAGAATCAGGGACATGACAAGTCTCCCCCACTTGAGATGGATTCGTCCTCGAATCCGACCCTAGACTTGTCTCCATTGAAAACTGACCATACCATTCTCGAAAGTCAGCTTCATCCTTGCTTCTGTCTCCCAAGTAACTTGTTCTTGTCCATTGCAATTCTTCATCCTTGCTTCAGGCCCTATCATGCTGCACTCCCCCACTTGGGTCCAGCATAATGGTGTCCTGCAAGGTCGCCCATACAAAGCCTCATGCGGTGAAATCCCAATGCTAGTGTGATAGCTGTTGTTGTAAGCAAACTCCACCAAAGGCAGATGTCTCTCCTAAGAATCTCCCCAGTCCAAGACACATGCCCTCAGCATGTCCTCCAACGTCTGGATGGTTCTCTCCGACTGACCATCCGTTTGTGGATGATAAGATGTACTCATGTTCACTCTTGTTCCCAAGGCCTTTTGAATAGCCTTCCAGAAGTAAGAAGCAAACCGAGGATCTCTATCTGAGACAATACTGGCCGGCACTCCATGCAGGCGTACTATCTCATCCATGTAGATTCGTACCAAAGGTTCCACACCATCAGTCTTCTTGATTGGTATGAAATGGGCTGACTTGGTTAAATGGTCCACCACTACCCATACTGAATCCTTCCTGTTCCTGGTCGTGGGAAAACCAGACACAAAATCCATGGTGATATGATCCCACTTCCATTCTGGAATAGGTAGATTCTGAAGTAACCCACTGGGTACTTGATGCTCTGCCTTGACGAGTTGGCAAGTAGGACACTTAGCCACCCATTTGGCCACATCAGTCTTCATACGGACCCAATGGTAATACCTCTTGATGTCCTTGTACATCTTGTTCAGTCCAGGATGCACAGAGAACTTAGACTTATGAGACTGGCCCATAATCTCCTCCTTAAGTCCCCTTACATTTGGAACACTGATCCTCCCATGGACCAAGATTGTTCCATCTTGTGCAACCTGGTACTCCGTCTTATCATTCAGAGCAACCTTCTGAAGGTTCTCATCCAAGCCTTGTGCTTGCTTAATCCTGCAAAGAAGATCAGCCTGGTTCACTGCCTCCAAACCCAATGGCTCATCCTCGCTGGCCAATGTGTTCAGGTGCAATGTCCGGACCATCCCTTCCAGTACCTCTGCCTCCTTTCAGCTGAGACCTCAGCCCTTCTACGGCTCAAGGCATCGGCCACCAAGTTTGCCTTACCGGGATGGTAACAATCTCAAGATTATAACTGACCATACTCAAATCAATTAGGTAAAACCTAATAAAATCCATGATAATTCATGATAAATCCCCACTAAGAGGAATACATGGTCGGAATTCAATGAATCCCACCAGAGCGTATAGAATCCGACCAAGAACAGTCCAGCCAAAAGCCAAGGACTATGTTCCTGGACCGGCCAAGGCCTTGGTCCAGTCACACTGAGATTGAAACGCCAACCACATAAAGAATATAGATGAAGAAAACTTAATCAGTAAGGGGATGGGAATAAATGGGTCTGGATTCACCAAACCGACCACAGCCCACACAGCATCACACCGCAGCCATGGCAGGATGGTTCGGTCCATCCCACTCACCTTGGGCGTGCGCTCTGGAGTTCTCAAGCCATTCTCCAAGTCCTATCCTTACCTCTAGTACCCATCCTCAATCGATCTCCACACCACACAAGCAAACTCCTGACCGGAAATCAATCACCAACACACACAGCCAAGCCTTGATCTCTCTCTCTCTCTCTCTCTCTCTCTCTCTCTCTCTTTCTCACTCACTCTCTCTCTCTTTCTCTCTCTCTCTCTCTCTCTCTCTCTCTCTCTCTCTCTCTCTCTCTCTCTCTCTCTCTCTCTCTCTCTCTCTCTCTCTCTCTCTCTCTCTCTCTCTCTCTCTCTCTCTCTCTCTCTCTCTCTCTCTCTCTCTCTCTCTCTCTCTCTCTCTCTCTCTCTCTCTCTCTCTCTCTCTCTTTCTTTCTCTCTATCACGATTTGGACAGAGCTTTCCTTAGGGAAAATTGTGTGAATTCTGGACCCCTAGGGTCTGTATTTAAAGGCAAGAATCGACCCTTAACTGCTTGGGCGAACAGGCATGACTTGGTGGACGAATGGGTGCAACTTGCACCATTCGCACCCCTTCGTCCTAACTGCCTCCAACCGCCTCTCTCTCCCTTATCCTGTTCGAATGAAAGACCCATGGCCCTGTCCACTGCCCTGCCTACTTTTCCAAGACCCCAAACTGGTCGGACCCCCCTTGGCCAACAAGACCAGCACCACAACCACCCATGACCCGAGCCCCTCGACCATAACCCGAACCCTTCTGGTGGTCCAGCTACTGGAGCTGACCTAGGCTAGTGTGAGCTGTACCGAACTGTCCCGAGCTTGATCTAGCTGGCCGAGCTACTCCCATGCCTTGTCCGGCTGCCTTAGTAGTCATCTAACTCTTCTTTCCTTGTCTTCATTCGATTCTGGTTAAGTCTCAGCATACTGATTCACTTAACCATCTGTCCCAGCCATGATACGCTTGTCTTTAGGTCATGTGACTTGACTGGTGCGTCTCCTCGCACCATGGCTGTGCCCGAAGGCCTTATCTAGAATCTGGGACATGACATATAACCTTCCATTCAATATGGATAAGGATGATCATATCAGCCTATCAGTACGTGTGGATCAATTTTTTATGACCTGATGGACCAGTCTGGACAGTCCTTTGTCCTTCCAGGCAGTACGGATGGCTGATCGTATCAGTCTATCAGTACGTATGGGTCATTTTCATGTACTGATGGGACCAGTCCAGACAGTCCATGGTCCGTTGAGTTATATCCTTCCATTCAGTACAGATAAGGCTGGTAATATCAGCCTATCAGTACGTATGGGTCAAATTTTCATGGCCTGATGGACCAGTCTGGAAAGTCCTTCGTCCTTCCAGGCAGTACTTGTCATGTCCCTGATTCTAGATAAGGCCTTCGGGCACAGCCATGGTGCGAGGAGACGCACCAGTCAGGTCACATGACTTAAAGACAATCGTCTCATGGTCCAAGAACGTGATTAAGGGAATCAGATAGTTGGAACTTAACCAAAAAAAGTAAGAAGCAAGCTCAAAAGAGTTGCATGAGCAATCCAGAAGCTGGACCAAGTCCGGGTGAAGCTCGATGAAGTGAATGATCAGAGTGGATCATGGGAAACCTTATTCTAAGTCTGGAAATAGACCAAGGGACTTAGAAGGGTTGAATAAGATAAAGAAAGCAAGCTGGACGCAGTATGCAACAGCTAGGCGATGCAAGCAAGAAGCTCAACTAGCTGAACGGAGCTCGGTTGGAGCTCAAGTAGAGTGTGTCGTCTCCCTGAGCTGGATGGAATAGCTCACTCAGCTAGGTAATCTGGGGGTCAGCTCAACTCATCTGGACTGAGTGTTCAAGTCTTGGGCAGTTGGACCAGTCCGGGCTGTGGTCGGGTCAGGTGGATGGTTTGTGTGGTCCGACCATTGGGACAATGGATCAGGTGGTCCATATGCTAGGTCCAGGGGCTGGGGATTGGGTATAGGCACGTGGGGATATGACAGGGTACAGTTACTGACCAAGGGATGGCAAGGGAGGCAGTTATGGTGGAATGGGTGTGATCTGGACCATTGATTAAATCAATGGCCAGAATTGATACCGAAGGGATGCAATGGTTAAGAAGTAACCACCCCTTCTTCTATATAAGGCAGGCAAGTCCGTGCCTTTGCAGGAAAGACAGGGCATCCTTCTTCACCCTGAAACATCCAAGACCAGGAGTGGTGTGAAGGCAGCAAAGAGGCAGTTTAGAGGGCAATCAAGAGGGGAGTGGAGAACGACCCTCTGATGGGTTTTGATTATTGTTTGCCACGCCCTGGGCTTAATCTACATCCATATAACACACGCAAATAGCCTGGAGATAATATGGAGGACCGGAATTCCATTCCAATGGCTGAGACAGACTTGAAGGCAGATGTCTGTAGGAAGGCAGTTTCATGGGCAACAAAGAGGGAAGTGATGCACGACCCTTGGGTGGTATTTGATCATGGATGGACACGTCCTAGGCTTCCTCTGTGTCCTGGGAACACACGCAAATGGTAAGGATAGAAGGGAGACGACCGGACTCCACTCTCAAAGGCCAAGACAGCCTGAAGGCGGATGCAGTGCAGAAACTGGTTTCATGGGAGTTCCATGGATGGGAACTTTGGTGCGACCCTTGATTGGATCTTATCAATACTGGAGGTATGTGATAATACTTTATGTAGGTGTACTCTGGAAGAGCAAGGCCGCACTTGATAAGGGATGGCACAAGATCTACAAACATCATTGATAAGGTAACATGTTTATGATTACTTTCTAGTTATATTGCTGTCTCTTGTGGTGTGGTTAAGGCCAGGTATGGCACGGCCATCGAAGACCATATATTGTGATGTAAACTAAGGATACATGACCCTGAGATAAGGGGCGGATCATTGCTGATCTAACTTATCCGTGTGGGATGATAGTTAGATGATATTCATTGGATAGTGATCCATGATGGATCATGGGTTGTGTTGGGTTTGATCATGGTGTGAACCATTGATCCGGCCCATTTAGGAGTCACATGGGAGTCCTAGTATAAGGGGAACCATGGGGAGTGCAAGGTTCAATTCGTTTGGAACAAACAGCAAGCAAAGGAGATGAGCAAGGCTAGTACTTGTGGGCATGGACCACAAGTATGGAGCCGGTGTGTTTATACAAGGAAGGCTGTGTGTGATCTAATCATGGGCAAGGATAGACGACCTGATCCATAGATGATGGATCAAGGTGTCTGATCTGATTGATCAAAGGATGCACCGGTTGTAAGAGCAAGATTAATCGGTCCCATTGGGACATGGTTCCATGGCCGGTTAGGTAAGTGTGAAGACTCATCAGTTCTGAGTCATGTGGGGTGGTTGGTTGATTGACTTGGGATAGGATGAGAATTATTAGTCCATGAGAGGACTTGACTCCAGTCTGGACAGTCCTTGGTCCTGCCAGGCAGTACGGATGGTTGATCGTATCAGCCTATCAGTACGTATGGGTCATTTTTCATGTACTGATGGGACATGTCCTGACTGTCCATGGTCCGTATAGTTAAATCCTTCCATTCAGTACGAATAAGGATGATCATATCAGCATATCAGTACGTATGGTTGATTTTCAGGGCCTCATGGACCAGTCTGGAGAGTCCTTGGTCCATCCAAGCAGTACAAATGGCTGATCGTATCAGCCTATCAGTACGTGTGGGTCATTTTATTGTACTGATGAGACCAGTCCGGACAGTCCATGGTCCGTTGAGTTATATCCTTCCATTCAGTACGGATAATACTGGTAATATCAGCCTATCAGTACGTATGGGTCCATTTTCATTGCCTAGTGGACCAGTCTGGACAGTCCGTGGTCCGTTGAGTTAAATCCTTCCATTTAGTACGGATAAGGCTGATCATATCAGCCTATCAGTATGTATGGGTCGATTTTTCATGGCCCAATGGACCAGTCTGGACAGTCCTTGGTCCTTCCAGGTAGTACGGATGGCTGAACGTATCAGCCTATCAGTACGTGTGGGTCATTTTTCATGTACTGATGGAACCAGTCCAGACCGCCCATGGTTCGTTGAGTTAAATCCTTCCATTCAGTACGGTTAAGGCTGATCATATCAGCCTATCAGTACGTGTGGGACGATTTTTCATGGCATGATGGACCAGTCTGGACAGTCTTGGTCCTTCCAGGAAGTATGGATGGCTGATCATATCAGCCTATCAGTAAGTATAGGTCATTTTTCATGTACTGATGGGACCAGTCCGAACAGTCCATGGTCAGTTGAGCTATAGCCTTCCATTCAGAACGGATAAGGGTGATCATATCAGCATATCAGTACGTATTGGTCGATTGTTTATGGCCTGATGAACCAGTCTGGAGAGTCCTTGGTCCATCCAGGCAGTACGGATGGCTAATTGTATCAACCTATCAGTACGTATGGGCCATTTTTCATGTACTAATGGGACCAGTCTGGACAGTCAATGGTCCGTTGAGTTAAATCCTTCCATTTAGTACGGTTAAGGCTGATCGTATCAGCCTATCAGTACGTATTGGTCGATTTTTCATGGCCTGATGGACAGGTCTGGACAGTCCTTGGTCCATCCAGACAGTACAGATGGCTGATCGTATCAGCCTATCAGTATGTATGGGTCATTTTCTTGTACTGATGGGACCAGTCCGGACAGTCCATGGTCCGTTGAGTTATATCCTTCCATTCAGTATGGATAATGCTGGTCATATCAGCCTATCAGTACGTATGGGTCATTTTTTCATGGCCTAGTGGACCAGTCTAGGCAGTCCTTGGTTCTTCCAGGCAGTACGGATGGCTGATCGTATCCGCCTATCAGTACGTATGGGTCATTTTCTTGTACTGATGGGACCAGTCCGGACAGTCCATGGTCCGTTGAGTTATCTCCTTCCATTCAGTACGGATAATGCTGGTCATATCAGCCTATCAGTACGTATGGGTCATTTTTTCATGGCCTAGTGGACCAGTCTGGACAGTCCTTGGTTCTTCTAGGCAGTACGGATGGCTGATCGTATCAGCTTATCAGTAAGTATGGGTCATTTTTCATGTACTGATGGAACCAGTCGGAACTGTCAATGGTAAGTTAAGCTATATCCTTCCATTCAGTACGGATAATGCTGATCATATCAGCCTATCAGTACGTATGGGTCATTTTCATGTATTGATGGGACCAGTCTGGACAGTCCATGGTCTGTTGAGTTAGATCCTTCCATTCAGGGCGGATAAGGCTGATCATATCAGCCTATTAGTACGTGTGGACGATTTTTCATGGCCTGATGGACCAGTCTCGACAGTCCTTGGTCCTTCCAGGCAGTATGGATGGCTGATTGTATCAGCCTATCAGTAAGTATAGGTCATTTTTCATGTACTGATGGGACCAGTCCGAACAGTCCATGGTCTGTTGAGCTATATCCTTCCATTCAGAA